>JAUMHH010200955.1:0-13391 GCA_032359455.1 Chlamys rubida | reverse complement strand
ATTGGCGCGCTTTCCATATTGGCCCAGCTAAATCCCATATTGGCCCAGTTGGTCCATATTGGCCCAGTTTGGTCCATCTTGGCCCAGTTGCTCCAAATATTGGACGAGTTTGGACAATATTGCAAGGACAGTAAACGTCATATTATTGTAATATGCAGACAGTTAATCAATAATAACTTATACAAAACACATATTACACATCTTGTTTGATTAAAAACGAAACAATATCTCGATCTCGTATTCTTTGCAAAGCATGTTTACATGAACAGCTCGTTCTTTTCTTTATTCATGACCGATTTGTTACACGGCCAATTCCTAAGCTGTTTTCGACGACGCAAAACCGCAAACAAACCCTTACCAAGGTGTCTGTTTACATCGAACATTCCTAGGAATCAACTTCTAAGAACGTGCCCCCTTCCCGGAACCATAAACGACCACGCCTGTATAGTATTTCCGATCCTCACGTGTATAGCCTATCTCGTTCACTAATCATTTGTATGCACGCAGCAGTGCATGTATGTACATTTGTATATCAACTACGGACACTGCCTAGCAAACGGGCCGCACAAATCTTAGTGAGGTGTCCCCTGCAGACAACATGTTAATCGTGTGTGTTCCCTTGTCAATGCAGACTTATAGCGAGTAGGTTTTTTAATGCATGAGGCACGGTATATAGGGTTTTGTAGGGCATGAAGTAAATATAACCTGCTTCTAAAACCAGCACCAGAATTCATATAATCGGAAATAAGTGGCGTGAAGATATTGTTTGAAGGCAATTGATAGCTGATTTACATATAAGATAAATGATATGTATTTATATGCGAGATCATTTTGACGGTTTTAATTAAAAAGTTGTATTGACTAGAGCCAGATCCAAAAACCCAAACTCTATTTAATTTGTGTTCATAACAAATGTACATTTGTCTCCAAACAACGTGTTATAGTTCAGATTTATGTTTTGTAATAGAAAAATATTCAAATATTAAAAACAGTTTTTCTTTCGTCATTGATTGATAATTTGTTAACAGAGAACTGATATAGGCATTTCCTGTTGTTCAATGCCATTCATAAACCATCTTGAATGAAACTTATACAATTGATCAACCTTGTTCCGCGACAAATCACTTTTATGAAAGCGAACATGTGTGAAAACAAGTCTAAGGATTGTCACGTGATTGTGTTAAGGAAATGCTTGGTGGGTTTCTTACAACATCGTTCTGTATATAGTATTTCATTTGATCAAAGTTACCTTACTATAAAATATATATTATCGCTGTTTAAACGTTCCATTTGTGATTTTGTATTCTATTTATTTAAAATACCACATTCTACTTATTAGTATTTTAAACTTCTAAATACTCTGGTACGTTCATTAGAATATTTATTACGAGTGTAATAGATGCTTTAATGTTGAGGGTTTGAATTCTTTAATTTATAGAGTTTTCATAACAGTTCATATTTTGAAACTTAAACTGTTCAAGTACATTTTACCACACAATGGTTATGACGCAAGCTCCGTGTTTTACAACGTATATGCCCTTAGCTGTTAATAGGACGTAACACAAAATGAATCTAAACCCAACCAAACATTGTTAGTTTAATATAAATTATAAAGCAGTGTCGTTGAACTACTTATCTTGCAATTATCAAATTATCGAGCTGCGTTCATATGAAGGAGGTGTCCAAGGATGATAAAGACACGTTATAGTATCATTTTACTCTAATGCCAAACAAAGGACACGGCATCATATGACAACCAGTACTTTCACACTAAACTAACAATGGCTGAATGGCCTTAATACAAAACCTTTTGAGATTGTATGTGATCTGATGCTAGTCATCGTCTCCTGTCGGTCAACTTTTATTTCTGATTTTCTTTGTTTAAAGGCATCCCAAAATCAAAAGCCAAAGGGTATTGAACGCTGGGATTGCTTTTTCTGAGAGATGAAGGGAATTGTTTGTTATTATGAAGACTATTGGATGAGTAGGAAGGATAGATTGACATATTTGTTTTATCTCCAATCTACCGTTGCTTTTGCAGCTCCATATCAAATGGTCATCGCGTAATTTCGGCACATTTGTTTACCCCGTTGTCACTACACGTTGACTGGTTGAATCATTTAACCGTTTCCAGGGTGTGATATTTTAGTGACACTTCTTGGTTTTAAACCAGCCTGATCATGTGTGGGTTCCACCGTCGAATGTAGGTAGCTACATAAGAGAGAAGAGAAGGTAGTCATGAAAAAGTGTTTTAATTACATTTCATATTTGTTACACTGTATTATGTTTACATGTTTGCACACTCTTTTGACTAAAACTGTTGAATCCATTTATGTAGAAATATTTTATACATTATGCAAAGCAATAATCACTCTATCTCGTTGCTACAGTAATGCATTGCTTTAATTCGATATTGTTCTAACAGAGGACATCAACGTTCAACGGAGAACACAGGTCGATGAACGAATTGCAAAAGTACGAATAGGGAGACTTTCGTAAATTGTCAATGTATGTTTGTTGCAAAGTAGCCACATCACTAGTGCTGTTGCAAGATTCGAAATGAAATTCCTGTCTTCTCTGAGAGTTCCTGGTGAAAGATGCTGTTGAAAAAAAAGAAAAGACAATAGCAGAAAGTTAAACTCACCTCACATTTAACGATACACAAATATAATCATTGATGTATGTTTTGTACAATATTAAAGAAGTTATATTTATCTTCTGGTCCGACATTACGAACTTCTTAACTCAGAGAACGTTATAAACTTAACAATAATTAACCACACATTCTTTCAAATGTTCTCGAGCAATGTTTTACTTTCATTTTGTCTAATGCTTCAAGTCACAGTAAGTGTTGGTTTATCGAATAAAAAGAAATGGCAATAACTTAGTTTTTTCTGAAGTGCCTACATGACGCAGTTTTGTAAAAAATACCTTTAAAATTTGACCATACATTGATATAGTATGCCAAAAAAAATTTACACTGCATCATGTAGCTGTTGAAGTTTTATTTTCCGTACAATGCAGGTGTTCTTCAGGGTTTGGCCACGTGTCGACTTTTCTTAAAAATGCAATGGTCTCGCAGCAATTTACAGTTAAATAACTAATGACTATTTGAAAAAAATAACAATCAAATCTACAAGCTAAGGCAGAATTAATCCGTTTAAGCCAGAATGCCCTGTAGTTTGATAAGGTGAAACAGAAATAATGTCCAGATCATACATATAATTGATATGCATATATATACAGAACATAAGTACATGTATCTGTGCAAATTCCCTCTATAAATGTATAAGTGACACAGTACTAGTTATTGTATCTAACATTAAAGGGTTTACTAGTTTTGATAGTTTGACTATATTTTGGTCATTTTAATTTTATTTTTCGGCGATGCCATGCTCATTTTTATCCCTACAGGTCGGGAATCGAGAACAGAATACGCCTGCTGTTACCCACTGCACATTTTATATGGGGTTACTATCCCACTAAACCAATCATCTATAAAATAATGTTTTAACCGCATTTACATAGGCAGTTTGTTTCTCTACCTTCACAATCTGGCAGTTTGTCTTCTGGTTTCCATACACCACTAGCTCCACAGACATACCAACGTTTTATATATACTCCTGGATACACGTTGTGACTGGAGTCACAGAAAACCAGGCAGTACTGACCCAAATCTGTCCTCCAGCCGTTGCATACTTTTGCACCAAAAACAGGGATGTTCAAATATGGGCATTGGTTGGCTGTCAACACAGACAATAATTTTGATTCGCAATAAGAATCAATTAAGTGAGATGAACATTCTTCTGATACATTCCTCCATGTTATAATGATCAAATTTCAAGATTCTGATAGGCATTGAGAGTATCAAATATTCACATATTACGTTTCATTTATAGTCCTATTTATAGTTCTGGTGAAATAGTAAAGCATATGATATAGCTCAACAAAAAATAAGAATACTTAAAAAAGCGTAAGTAAAGGCGTAACGAACCCCCATAAAAACTGAGGTTATCAAACTTACGTCGTACTCTCACATCAAAAATACACTCGGTTGATAGACCGTTTGATGGTTTCATGGCAGTTGTTTGAACTGTAAAATCTCCCCAGGGGAATTTCCATTGGTTTGTAGGATAGTTGCGCGTCGCGATGACAGGTGTTCCCATTGGATCACTGAAGGAAGGTTCGGTCCAATTAACAAATGTATTAAGCTCTCCTGTCATAATGCTAATATTTGACGGGCAACCAATCATTACTGGTGGCTGAACATCTGGAAAGTAATAAGTCGAATCCATTTAATTTCTGCATCAGCATATGACCTTGTGATTATACTGTTAATACCAAAATGTCATATAAATGTAAATGTTCTTATTTTGAAAAAAGAAGCTCATAAACTCTGAACCTTTGAACCCAGGGATTAACACCCGTATTGAGATTTATAGATACACGTTATATGGCTTAAGTGCCCAGTGGATTGAATACTTTGCTGGTGGTTTCGGCATGCCATTTCAGAAAGGTAACACTCTAATGTCGGCATCAGATCTGCGCTTTCGCAAGGAGGCAAATACATTAATATACCTTGTCTCCAGCACACATACACTCAAGCACGATACACCACACACATGTTGGCACGTTCTTCAGCACACATGCATACATACACAAACACGTGGCGGCACGTCCTTAAATGACCTCAGCAGTAGTTAGGACGTTAAACAAAAACAAACATAACAAAAGCATGTCCAGTCATTGTTTATATGATAACGGGTTTAAAGTTTTGACGATTTTCATCTAACGCCCGAGGACAAAGTCGTAAACGACATATACGCATACATTAACACACATGGGCATACCCTTAACTAATATAACCTGCTCATAGGACCTTTAACCATATAACCAACACCAATCAAAGGTGGAACTTATACTAGTATGTGTGCGTGTTCTTCACGTCTAGAAATCGTATACAGTGTGGCATTGGGTTGTCTACTGATAGAGTTGGTTTTGTACTGGAGATAGGGCATGTTAGTGTAATGTTTGCATATTTAAAAGTATGTGTATAGTCCCCAGGGGCATGGCCGGACATGGGGACCAGACTTGGTAGCAATTGTTGGTATTTTAGATATGGAAATTCTACCAGGAAGTGTAGAATTGGCGGAGTCAGAACATCACAAAGCGCAATAATCCTGGAAGTGTTTCCGTGTCTTTGAGCATTCCCAAGCTTATATGTTTATCATAAAGTGTTATTTCCGTGCTTTGTCCCAGAGTATTTAAAGTCTGAAGGGGCAGCGACGGTACCCCGAGTCTATCATACGTGTGTATATATGTTCCCATGCCTTTCCATATAAAATATGGTTGTATGACAATATACCCATTTTGTTTTTGTTGGTATTGGATTTAACGACCTCGCAAACTCCAAAGTCATATGACGTCGAGGGCCAAGAAGACACCGCCAAAAAGTAGAAGCTGTATGAAATAAACTTTAAATAGACAGTATATTATATAATCTGTCGGATTTGTTTGAAATCGGCGCATTCAATCTTACTATGTTCGACTGAAAAAGCTTTGTGGCATGCGCAACAATAACATCGGTGGTATACTTTGCATTAGCTGTAACTATGTGTGATGTAGGTATGGCCTTTGTGCAGTCGCGATGGGACAACTTCCTCTTTGAGGCCTGTTCTAATAGTTGCACATGAACCTACGTTAGATTGAATTGCAAATAACTTATTGTTTATTCTTTAGATAATTTGTGTTGATAATTTAAAAAAACAATACTATGGAAGGTTTGAAATCAGAATAAGACCGTTTATTATCTGTCGGTTATAGGTAAAGAGCTGAAAATGTTAAAAACAATCTTTCTAGGTCAAGTATCCGGATGCGGACGTCTACGCACTTATCGCAACTACAAGATGTTAAGTGTGTGGTAATATATTTTTCTACAAGGTTGTTATTATCAGGGCGAAGGTTTTATCAATATATAAGCAGCAATTTACAAGCCTTCACTGTGTAAAGACGGGTGTGTAATGACTCCTAAGAGTTATGAAAACAATTTATAAAACACGTCGATGCAGATGTAGGACTAATACGTGGCCGCCGCAGAATCGTTTTTCTTTTCGAAAAAGCTGATCTACTGTCCAGATTGCTAAAGCTTGGACATCTTTCGCTCCGTGTCTATCTATTTTTTGTGTTTTAGATTAGGCTTCCTCGGCAACCGTCTCACGTAAGTGTAGACGTTAAACAGCAACTAAAACAAAAATATGTACCAGCTTGGTGTGTTGCAATCCTGTTATGATAAAGTCGTTTTCAGTGTAAAGCGATAGCTGTAAATCAACAGTGGTCCTTGTTTGAATAAATCAGCAATGGACACCAACGTCCTACGATTTCGCTTTTGTTTGTGTCGAGGGGCCAATCAGGGGGGGGGGATGATCAAACAAATATATTACGTCGAGGTGATGTCTTACATACAAAGAATACAATACTTCATTTTTCAACTCCTGCTTAACGCTAAGCAGTTTATGAGTGGGACGACTGGTTCGCCCGTTGTCAGTATAATGTGACCGGATGGGGTGTCCTGCTGGGTGTCTTCTGCAGTATGTTTCAGTTAGGTAGCACTATAAAGTCGGCATCAGTTCCGCGCTATCACTAGGAGACAAATACAAACATATCGCAACCCCCCAAAACGCACACGCATACACTACACGCATGCATCAATAACCATAGCTGTTGATAGGACGTTAAACAATACGTAACAATCAAACAACAATTAACAAGCCTCTACATATTTAATATTATACTTGTTTTACTAACGCTAATTTTCAATGCTGTAATAATTGGCTTTTGTATTTAGGTTTGCTGTAAGAATATTGTGACCGTGTGGGTATCGTATTAAGTGTAATAGCTGTTGAATATGACCCTTCACTGGACATATCACCAGCGGGTACCATTATCAAACGTTCTTAGTTAAATGCATATTAAACCCTAATACATTGCAACATAAACTTCACCTTTTTCACAATGTACCCCACTCCATCCAGGCTGACATTGGCAACTGTAGCTGTTGAGCCCATCGACACATGTTCCACCATTTTGACATGGGTTGCTTAAGCAAGTATGGACATCTTAAAATATGTAAACCTCCAAAATTAATTGTTTTGAATGTTATATTCATTGCGTATAATCACAAGTGCGAAGTAATAATAATAATAAAAATATACGACATTTATATAGCGCCCTATATATAATTTGTAAAATTACTCTAAAGCGATTTACAGCATATGGATAATAGTACAATTGTATTAGTTATAATTGTTAAACAAAAAAGGATTAAAATCACCATTATACATTAAGCAAGAATATAATCATCTCAATGTTCACATAAATGAATAGATAAAGGGTGGTATGTAAATATCGTCTGTGCAAAGAGCCTTAAATGCAAACATTTTATAAAATCTAAGCTTGCGTCGTATTATATCATTCGATTTCAGAATATCTTAATTAAGATATATATTACTTTTCTGGTAAAATAGATAATTGTTTATCAGTTTTAGATAATATCCAAGGAGGTAAAATATTGTAATCGTACAACACAATTGATTGGGAATAGCATACAATACCCCTAGTTATGAAAGATCTTCACTATTATCATCCAGAGTCTATGATGTGTTTTTAAAAATAATGCCATATATTATCTCTTAAAGAATACACATTTATGTGTATCTTTTTAAGACGTTAAATTTTCTATTTACCTGCCAACCATAAAATGTAAGAAAACAAATACTACACTCTGTGAAATTCGGGATAACAGAAATTAGAGTAGAGCATATATTAAAACAGAAGGAAATGCATGATGAACCTACAAAAGAAGCCAAAGGTTAATACTTTTGCATCTTTTTAATAAATGTTGGTATTTACATGACATAAGTGAGTGTCTACTTACAAATACAATGTGGCGCAGACCCTGTCCACAACCCACTTCCAGTACACGATCTAACTCTTAGACCTCCTGTTACATTATAGAGGCTATTGCAGGAGTATGTCACACTTTTCCCATAAGTAAAATCGTTTCCGTCGACCACACCATTGGTTATGTTGCCTGGAAATCCACAGGTCACGCCTTCATAAAGAAGTACATTGTATATCTATAGTAAACTTTCATATATATCTGTAGAAATAAATTTGTTTCAAGTCTCTTATATTTTGATATACCTTTTGGTAATGAAAAGACATATTGGAATAGACTTTATAATAGACGTGAACACAAAAGCAGTCTAAAGAGAATCGTATGTTCTGTTTTTATACCAAATTCTGAAATTGCTTTGTTGGTTTTTCTAAATTACACTCTAGTTCTAACTACCAATTGATTCCTACTTCTTGCCTAAGCAACACATTACTTTGGCTTATAGGTTGAACGTTCACTTGGGTGTGGAAGGCAATTGATTTTGTCCCCAGGCCCGGACATAACAACAGTCCTTTACATATTAGTTGCTATTTTCGTGCTTAATGATCAGCATTTAGGGTAATGGCAACAACTGTTTCATCCGTTGTCGATATAATGTGATCTGCCGGAGTACTGTGCTGGTGACTTTGCCATGCTATTTCAGTGAAGTAGTACTATAAAGTCGGCATTAGATCCGCGCTATCGCAAGGAGGCAATAACACCAACACACCCTGCCTCAAATACAAATTCATATACATAGAGGATCTGTCATAAATTTCCCTTCATATTAGATTCATGATACAAGTTTTGGATTTCTCATGTTTGCAAAACTCTGGCGAGAAAATATGAAACATCAAAACAGGAGAATCATAAATCTTATATGAAGGAAAACGAATGACAGATTCTGTTTATCATATAATACAAAGTTAACTGTATAATTGTGATCTGAAACGAATATTTTGCACTTGGCCGCCTTTGAAACGATGACGTGACGTCACATTGATTGTTCCTATTCTATTGTGACGTCATTTCAGGAGTGATATTACACACGTTACATAAACCTAATTTATGTGATGGCTTTATGACACTGCAAAACACGGTATTGGTATAATAAATGCACATCTTACACGCGTTGAGGCACGTCCTTAAATGACCTTAGCTGTTGATAAGACGTTTATCTATAAAAAAACGAAATCAGTAAGTTAAAACAATGTATCACTTTACGACGTTGTAAGATATATGCTTGGAATGTGTAGAAAATACATGTACACCTGTACCATGTCTATAAAATCGTTTGTTAATTGTACGACTGAAATGTCATTGCTGTCATACAGATAAATTGTTTCTTATACATTCTACTTTAGTCCCATTTTTATTTAATATTTGAATTTTGATGTTATTGTTTTTGTCTTTTCTCACTTTGTTGTCAGCTGTCACATTATTTCACAGTACAATAAGCAAAACAGAAAAACCTTTACTGTTGCCGGCTGTTAAACAAAATATCTTAAAATGTTATCTTTGTTTTACTCACGGTCACTACAGCAATGTCCCTTCCAGCCAGCAACACAATGGCATCTTGCCGAGAATAACGATCCACCGTTAAAACAAATTCTGTTGCAAGAGTCTTTCTGGAATCCTTCATCGTTTGTAGCACAATCCGTGAATTTATGACAGCCTCGTTTAACTGTATGCCTCACTTTTCTCGTCCGGTATTTTATTCCTCCACCACCACATGTAACGGTACATTTGGACCAGGATTCCCATTCTAGAAAACGGCATCCGCAATAATCCCAGGTCGAAGCTTTTTCAGATTGTATGGTTTGGACAAGTAATATAATCAAAACCGAGAGCTGGATAAAAATGAAAAAAGAACATAAATCACAATATTCAGTTCAATGTTAGTGAAATAAAAAAAATGTATACTTAAATGTGACTGCTACATTTTATTCTTAACTTTTAGGCAAATATGATTCAATTTTTAACTGACTGAATATATTACCTGAATGAAATTCATTATCCTTAATTGCACCCCCTTTTTATGTGTGTAAGTCTTGCAGCACGCGTTGTCAGGCACTCCTGTCTCCTTTGGAGAAGTGTATAAGTAGTGTTGTTAAAAACACCAGCGTATATACATGTGTGAGTGTGTGTATAACGGACCACTGTATCATACCAGAAAGCTGTTCTTGATAAATACTTCTACATTAGACGATGGACAAGCTAACAATTCGTTTTATACCAGGTGTTTTCCTATTAAATTAATGGATAGCACTATAGCGGCAGATATGGAAATAAGACACCAAATTGCGACAGGTGGAATACTATCTTCTCCATCTAGCATCACTATACACCACATCCTTTTTGGCTGTATATCAGAACACTCGTCCGTTCGAGAAGGCATGTGGTAAATATAACCTGCCAGACAGTCAGAATTCAGAGGAGGCAAAATAACTGGTTAACATGTGAGCATGTCAATATGACAAGGCGGAGTACTATGCATTCGGCATGACATTTTACACAATTAACTACCGCCACACATATTTACACATATGGAAGCATGTCTTAAAATGACCGTACTTGTTAATATGACTGTTAGCCTTATAAGCCAAACCCCCAAAGATGTCAAAGTTCTTTACTATTCACTTATTAACCGGAATAAAGATAGAAATTCTAAGTAACTTGTATTCCGGGAAACCCCAGCCCTGGATATACAGATCGACGTCAAGCATGGGCAGTTGTAAACATCTCTGTTACATTTTTCGTGTATAAGTCAGACATCCCGGTTCCCCTGAAGTCTCAAGTGTTCATAATTAACTCTGTCAATCTTTTCAATTCACCAGCAAATTGCTCCCAGTACACGCGCATACATTATCGACATGGAGTCACGCCTGCTGATGACTTTGGCTGAATTCAACTAACCAATCACGTCTACAAGAAGCTGTTACATAAATAGATTAACTTTCACTTGGATGTTGGGATGCATGGTTCAAGAAATCTATTTAGGACTAAAAGCATTCATTTAACTACTCTTGTGTCGATTACTGATGGATTAATGGGCATGTAATGTTGCTTTGTATACTGATAACGCTCATGTTTAACAGACATTAGCAGAATTTATCACAACAGTTTTGTTACTTGCACAGGTAGGTATGGACATTTAACTGAAAAGGGTAACCTAGTAAATAACTGCATATCTGTCGCTTGAAGTGGCAAAAGTTTAGATATATATCATATCAAGACATGGTCTTGTTATAACTTTGCTAATACGTTCCGGAACTCTGAAAAATAATCGGCATGTTTGTAACCCACTTCATGATTGCTTGATGTGACAACTTTGACCCTGTGATTTACAGGCTCGGTCTTACATGATTAAAGCAATGCATCTCTAGAAACTTACTATTGCAAATGTCTTATGAAGTCAGCGTAAATGCGTGTGCATTCCTGATGTTGAGTAACTTAATAAGGAAATGTTATCATTTTGTGATAGGTATCCGATTCATTACTTTTATGCGCGAGGAAAATTAATAGCTATACCACGAGTTTTATTCTTAAGTTTGTGATAGGAATGCATTATTCTCTTGTTTAATTTCTGTCCTCAGGTTGACACTATGATGCTGTTTACGCTAGCATTCTTTGCTGTCGTACTTCCGTGTGTTAAGTCAACGGATACGTCATATAGCAAGGTAAGTGATTGTTATCATTTGCATATAAACGCTTTTCATGTTATAATGCTTATATTTATTGTAGTTAATCAATTTCATATTTTCAAATATGTATCACATACACATCCAAGGCCGCATTTGGAAGACCATATGCGTTTGTAAACGATAAAACCATGAATGCCAGACCAAATACTTTTGATTTTGTGTTTATGTTTCGATTTCTAAATCACATATGGTTAAATTGTATGTAAGTATAACCAACCCGAATGCCA
Organism: Chlamys rubida; assembly: GCA_032359455.1. Lineage (NCBI taxonomy): Eukaryota > Metazoa > Mollusca > Bivalvia > Pectinida > Pectinidae > Chlamys > Chlamys rubida. The sequence continues at coordinate 1,527 of JAUMHH010200955.1, read as the reverse complement.
TGCATGTGGTCAACCAGATTTGTTTTGGTGGAGGAGTGGCGCAGTGGATAACGCACCTTGTTCACTAGGACGACCGGGGTGTGATCGGACGTGAAAAGGCATTGTGTCATCTACCCTACCATTTGAGTTTTCTCCGGGTACTCCGGATTCCTCCCTTATTAAGACTACACGCGTGCTTCAACTTCTTTGGTTTGTTTGTGTTTTACGTCCTATTAACATCTATGGTAATTTAAGCACGTTCCAAGAAAAACCGCCAACCAAGTACCTGGCGACTGCTCAACGTAGGCCACGAACCAAGCAGAATGTCAGACGCCTTAACCATATGGCCACCGCGACCCACCGCGTGCTTCAACACGGCCAAAACAGTATTTAACTGCCAAATAAAAATGGCCAATAAGAGAGAATGGAAAAGATATAGACCCCTCGTGTTGCAATAAGGGCATCATATCAATTTTGGCTTCGAATAGAATGAGTGTGTATAAGGCCCTTTTTGGGCCCCGGTATATCCGGATGTTCACCTCCTGAAGTCAGTTTCAGATCCTGATTTGTTGTCTTAATTATCAAAGTTAACTAACAAAATAAAAATGGCATTTGCCACCACAACTACAGTAAATTAATTACTTTAATATATGAAGATTGATTTGATGGTAATTTTAAGTCTCCTAGCTTCAGGGAAAGTATCTGTTTTAATCGTTAAAGTTAACCCATTTCATATTGGTTATTAATTGTTCTGCCTATTTCCAATGCGCTGATTGTACATAAAAAGCATTTTGGGACCACCATGCAACTTAGCATAGATATTAGATACATGATAATATTTAATTTCTGAAAGTTTCATACTTATCCCACAATGTATTTTTACTTAAAAACACTTTTTTGTGTTTTAGAATACCAAGACTAAAGTGCATATACTTGCTCACCACCAAATATTTCCTTTCCTGTTACCAGAAGACCTGATTTGACAGGGGGTCACGCGTTAGTCGCCCCTTATGACATTCAGTAACAACAGCCAAATTTCCCCCTCAACCTGCAGAGGCACAGTTATTTTATTTAAGGTAAATACTGTTTTCGTTTTCTTTATTTTTCATTGACATCTTTCAGGAGAAGGAGTCTAATGCTACCGCGTGCCATGTGGATGACATTCCTGGCGTTTCTTTTCAATGTCCTGTCCTCGATTCCGGACATGTCCTACATGGGGAACATTGCCAGGTTACAGATGTGTCTGGACAGAGACAATCATATATTGTTAAGTGCGTCCATGGTAGCTGGATTAACGACCAAGCAGGTAAAGAAAATCACTGATATATAAGCAATAACAAGCATATGTTTATTCAACCCCGTACGAGGGGTGCGTAGCTCACTTAAGACCTCTGTGATAAGGGTTGAAATATGCTATTATCATCGAGTAAGATTGACTAGACACGCCTGCAGGTAGGGCGTAAGAATTGTGCCTGCTGCCCCCAATTGCATGATCGTAAGAGGCGACTAAATTTGGGACCTTATCTCTTCTCTACTTTCTAAATAACT
>JAUMHH010200944.1:0-13392 GCA_032359455.1 Chlamys rubida | reverse complement strand
GGTGAAAGGCAAGTGCGCTATCCACTGCACCACCCGACCACCTATCTCATTTATTTCTGACAATATCTTTTTGACGTTATCCGGTATTTACCTGAACGACTGTTCGGTCCTTGGTATTTTCTTCTTGGATGTTCGTCCTTATCATATCCCTATCAAATTCCATCATATATTACTTACCGATAGACATATTCTTTCCTAGTATCGTTTTCTGATTTCGGACACATTTCCTCAATTTTGTCTAATTATGCCAGTATTTATTTTCATCTTAATTTCTGGCTTACAAGAAGTGCAGATACACTTTGATTCCGAGTTATGTGGAAATAAATATTCCCTGTCCTATTTACCAAAACGCTTAACACAAAATGGTGAGTTACATCTCTCACACTCGAGCAGTTTAGCTACAGTGTCTGCGAAGTACAATTAATGTAAGTTGCATCCTCGTAGTTTAACTGTGAGAAGAAAAGTAAGCGTCCTTTTGGCTTGGCTGTGTTGCGTTAACTAGTTCTTTCTTTTCTTGGCTCATTGTTTATTGTGTAACGTCGGCACTTTCTTAAACGAGAAAGCCTTTCCTCATTTACGGAAAGTGCCGACGGTTCCCATTTCCACTCGTTGCTAGAGACGCCCCCATTATACGTTTGGCCTCTGTGAGGCCGTGTATCTTTTAAAATTTGATTTTGCTAAAGAAATCTCACTTATCAGTGGGTCCAAAGAAGATAAAGCTCCAGATTTAGGCCTTAAATTGCTGAAATGTATATGAAAATCCTCCTTTCTGGTATAATAAGATTCTTATGATTGCTTGCTCTCTATAAAACACGACAAAACATGATAATAATGTCGGTTTAAAAGACGGATATTCACACACATATATTTCCTATTTTGTTTATAGTATTTGTTATATTTTTGGTTATGGTTGGATTTTAAGTCCTAATGTCGGTATCTTATTTGAACAGACTCCAAACGCCGCCCTGTGCACCAAACCCCTAGGCTTGGCCGAGAACTCCCGGTCCCAGCTGCTGCCTTACACCTTAACTGCGACTGAGGGTGACGCCCAGGACGTCCGACTCAACGGCCGGGGATTCTGGTACGGAACAACGCTTGGCCCGACTGCATTTCTACAAGTAAGTCCTGTCGTCATTTGAACACGTGCGTGACATCACCATTTTCACAGTTTGGAATATATATTGGAACTTCATAACGTGTTTCCTTAATTATTAAACTCAGTAAGCATGGCCGGGAAGATATGAGACGAGATGTATTTATCATTTTCACCGTATAAATACTTGCGCGACGAGAAAGAAATATGTATGCAGACAGTCAGACTGTAGAGGACGGAGGTCAAAGGTCAAGGTTGCACGGTTTCGGGTGTCTTAAGTTTTAAGAACAGTGGGTAATTCGCTGTCGGGTATGTTTAAAATAAGCAATTTTAATTAATTTGCATACCATAGATAAATACTTACTTAGTTATAGCCTACGTTCAAGGGAATAAAGTCCCCTTACGAATGAAACACGCAACCAGTAGTCAGTTTTTCATGCTGCTTGTATAGGCTCCGTCAAGGCAAAAGGACATAGCTATGAGCAAATCTGGAAATCCCCTCCAGTAAACAATATTTCTAAAGATGCTTAAAGCTCTCAAATAGTCTTGTATTTCTCCTGAATGTTCCTTTTTTATGTGCAAACAATCAAACTGAAATATCACAAACTATTAGATTGTGGATTATGAAGACGTCGTTTAGATATGAGTATAGCGTAACCAAACAGACCTATTTTGAATTGTGGCCCTAATTCTGGACTTGATCTTTTTGTGTTCAGGTTGAAGTCGAGAGTAACATGCTAGTCACCGGTCTACAAGTACAGGGAGACAGGGATAGACATATGTGGGTGACGTCACTGAGAGTGAATTATAGTCTCAATTGCCGAGATTACTTCGAAATTGAGGATAACGGTGCGCCGCAGGTATGTAGAACCATGGCAACGGAACTCCCTACCCCAGCCCCTTCTCCCCTAATTCGGTCGTAATCGAGGGTAAGAAAGCGAAATAATATTGTAAGAAGCTTGAAAAAAAAATAGTTTTCTTCCGGACAGTAAATTCATGATTAAATGAAGTTTTTGAATTGTACACAATTTTTTTCTGCCTGTCTCGACCCAAACATCGTTCTTAGGCCTCATTCACAGTTCACCGTTACCAATATTTCTTGCCACCATATTTGGTTTAAAGCATCAACACTCCGGTCCAACTTTTAAGAAACCTTTCAACTCCTTAAAACGACCTTAACTTAAATATTCTTTCTCCTCTCAAATGCTCTAGAATTTTGTTTTCTTTCAATCATCCACATTTTCAATCCAATGGATAATTCTTTAACACCAATTCTTAAAAAAAATGTTATTATTTCATATAAAGTTTGTGGAAATATAGTCCTTTAAATAGATTTGAGAATGTTCCTGAAGTTAGGAAGTTTTGCACTTGTTCAGTGCCGGATCGTTTTTTATTTTCCTTCTTTTCCTTTCCTATGTGTTCCGGACTGGAGCTTCGGTACCGTGTTTTTAGTTAGATGTTACGTGTCACTAATTGCCGCCTCTATATTAAAGGTGTTCGCGGCCAATGTTGATACGAGTTCATTGTCCACTATTGTGTTCAACCACGTGTTTGTGGCTAAATGTGTCCGCCTCATTCCCACTGAGCGCCATGGTAACCTGTCAGCCCTCAGATTCGAGCTCAACGGCTGCTGTGAGTACTATTATTGTGATAATCATATATTGTTGCGTCAATTTTTTTCTTTTTCTTAGTTTTCCAAAAACATGGTATTTCAAGAACACATATGGAAGAAAAATTATGTATTATCATAACAACCTTTTATTTATGCTCTGTCGTGTATGCTGTTCAGAGTAAAAGAAGGCATTAGAAATTACCATATATCTTATGTAGAATCATTTCTGTATTTACAGTGACATTTCTATATAATGCCCGCTTTTCATTTGCAACCTCGCTTATCACAATTGGTTTTCAACATCCACATTTCCCGTTTTTTAAAGAAAAGCTTACACATCTTCTTCGAGATATCGCAAACCTCTACATGACACCAAAAAGTTGTTAAACAGATTGTGGCAGTGTAACGATAAGTTGTTGTAGCACACGTTAAAAGTACACATGTGTTGTCAGGATTTATCAAAGAATTTCATCCAAAATCGTCTTTGGAGGCTAATTTCACCTTAATGTGATTTTGCATTACAACTACACTTAATTTAGTTGCAAGTTGCTTACATTCAAACTTTCATTTCTTCCAAAGTGCCCTCTTCATGCTTTAAGAGTCTAAACACTACTGCCAGCGGTAGTGGCGCACAGCTCCGCCTGGCGGGGGAAAAACTCGTGTCCATTGTCCGCATACAGCCGACTGCCATGGGATACAGCAGTTACCGTCTCTCGTACAGCCGCACGTGCGTCACGTTCTATGACGTATTGGAGGGCAACCAAGCCAAGGTATTTAAAACTTTTAACAAAGCCACTTTTTTTTATTCCGGAACTGTTGATAATGTTGTGCTGTCGACCGGAAATCGGTTTATTAGTTTTACTTCCTGTTGATTTGGGGCCCTGAAGACGTATTAATTATAATTAATGTGTCACACGACATTAAATCGTGAGTGTCCTCAAGTGACCAAGATCAGTGTGAATCCATGTAGCTATCGTTTCTTTTCTAGGATTCATTGACCATCTTTGTTTCTTTTCATGAGACCGATTGAAATTCGTGTTCCACGCCGTGAGGATTTTTTCTGAAGTTATTGTCGTGCGTCTCTGGCTCTAATCGTTAAAAATGGCATGGGTGGTCACATACCGCCTGTTTTCTGCATCATTGACATGCTATAGCGTTAGCAATTTATTTTTCCATCGTTTTAAAAGTATTCTATGAAATGTTCAGTTTGGATACATTGTGTGTGAATCTACGATGTATATTGACCACTGTTTGGCTTTGCCAATGTATAACCCAGCCAAGTTCTGATGGTATCTATTATCAGTTATGAACGCAATGACCATATTGTTGACGTCATTGTTATGACGTCATACTTGTAACGTGGTATACTACTGTGCATGACAAGCATACACACTACATACATGTACATTAAACTAAATGCTGAATTGGTTTAATTTTCTATGAGATTGAAATATTCCCAAAATGGCATAGAAGTATTGAATTGATTTCATTTTGCATTCACCGGCAATATGAACAAACAAACAATTGTAAGCACATCAAAAATCCTCAAATGTTCTTTTTTTTAACAATTAAGCTACTTTTGTTTGGTTTCAGAGATTCTGACAGGTTTATCGTGCTACAGGCCTAAATTATCTACTAGACAAAGGCAAATCTGTTATATGTAATTGAACATTCACAAAAAAGAGAAATTACTGTCGAGAAAATAATGTCATCAACCCAGAAACTAAAACGACATGCTCCCCAGACGATCTAATGAAGAATCCAAATTAATGACAAATTATCACTTAAAAGTCGTCGTTGCGTTCTTGAATGAAACACGTCTGGGATGCGAAATATTCTTCAAAACAACACCACGGATCTGAATTGATGAGGTTGCGGTGTATTTGGGCTCTTCTGAGCTCTAGGATCTGTCCGTTTCGCCATTATCAATTAGTCTTCATTGTAGATATATCGCTATAATTGGCTCTCTGATGGGAAACTAGTCTGTGTCCGTCTCACCTCCCTAATACAACAGCTGCGTGTCCCTGTCTAGAGCGCATGTTATAATGCCGTGTTATATACGTATTGAGGGACATCAGTCAGAGTCTCTAATTTAGATTGTAAAGGTCGACATATATATATATATATATATATAATATTTTCGTAAGCCTATTGTTAAATAATGGCTCCAATAACAAACCGGCGAAAACGAATATGGTGCCACTCATTGACCGAATACTAATTATTTGACAGAAAAATGAGATTTTGTTTACATTTTGTTGGCGTAAGATACGACGTATTTCAGAGATAAGAAATATTTTTGACGATTTTGTCAATAAGTCAGCCAAGATGAAATCGTTTTATCTAAAATTTCTACGTTAGTATTCACTGGATAAATAAAGATCGTATTTTTATTCAACAAAAATGGTCGTAAAACAGAGCCTTGTGGAACTCCTGTTCATCGTGTATATTTTTGACGGCATGCACTCAATTTGTATAATGTGTAAAGAGTATTTTTAGAATAGCACTTTGTTAATTTCAAGTGCGAATAATTGACGAACAGATATGTATAATTTAGTTCAAAATTATGGGTCAACGACACTATAAGGTCCCAATTTCAAACTCTATATCAGCATTTTGAATAATTGAAGACATTGAATTGTTCTCAACCGAAGGTAAACATGATTTAATGCATCACATAATTAACAAAATAAGCATTTTCTCCTTGTTCCTCGTAAACTTATAGAACAGTACAAAACTAGACAATTAATAGCATGAGAATACATGGTAATCTTACCAAGTGTTAAAAATGGATTAGTCGCTAAATTGTGAAATACTGCACACATATATGTATTTTTTCTGTCGTGCGAGTTGTCTCCCTTGAAGTCTTAACGCCTTAACACGGGTTTGTGCATTTACCACAGGTATTCACGAGCGTGGACGGCGAGTTGATAGATGTGGATCTTCATCTCCGGCCCCTCAGGACCCTGTGTGTACGAGTCACGCCTTTCGGACAAGCCACCGCACCAGTGGTGCGGCTCAGGGGCTGTGGTACGTACAAATCCACGCGGTGGATCAAAAGTTTCTTCCGGCTTAGTTTCATATTTGGTGTTCAAATGTTTAACATTATCAAAACCCACTTACCCTTTTCACCAATGTAGACCATAATAGACTCATCCAGATCAATGCATGGGAGAGTCTACTAAAGTTGCATAGGGGTGAAAGGGTTAATTTTTTACATTGTATGCTCCATGTTGAACAGACCTTTCCGTTCGCCCGTTAACGTTTTCTTGTCAAGATCATATCACAGAGTCAAATGTGGATGTCAAAGTTCGAAGAAGTAAACAAAATATTTGATTGTGCATATTTAGATATAAAAATGGTATGCCACTGATGTAGAAATAGAGACTTTAGTAGTCTCGCTCAACCAGACGCTTATCTCCACTCGTGTATAGAGAGACTCTCGCTCGAGGCAGTCTCGAGAGAGGGCGAGAGTCTGGGGAATGCGAGACTAAGACTTTAAAGACATCACTGAAATACCATGCCAACTGCACCTAGCGCAATACGTCACTCTGTCACATTATGCTGACAACGGGTGAACCACCCGTTGAACTCACTCTTATTGCTGAGCGTTTCACAGAAAATAAAAACTACCATTTTAAGGACTTCAGTACGTCCCGCTGAATAATGTCAGAAACGACACACGGTAAATCTTGAAATGGGCCAACATGGAAAAAGAAAGAATTCTAGCAGACGACACAGTTGCAGTGCGAGTTATCGCCCTTGAAATTATCTCCCTTGCCCGTGTATATTGCCCGTGTATATTTTCTGAATAACATCATACCAATGATTACCAATTTAATGTTTTAAATATAAGTTCCCACGAATAAAAAGTATTCGATCAAACAATATACTTGTGAAATATGATAAAATTTACTAGTATTATCATTCTAAAAAATCTTTAAAAGAGCAATAACGAAAATAAATTTTCACACAAAATAATTGATTTTCGTTATTCCAGCTGCTTTTAGTTCGAACAATTCATTTCCTGCAATTAATAGCAGTACGGTTTTAACAGGTTCCACTGTACAATACCGATAATATGTATCACTTATCGCTTTCTCTCTTTCAGCTGTTACAGAGAACGAGGGTAAGATTTCTTTGGCATTCGCCATTCAAGACATTGGTAATGTAAACCCGGGCACACAGCAGGTGCCAGACAACTTATCCGAGCCAAGTCGTAAATCGTCACCTTATGCTGTGGAAATTCCATCACAAACTGTTGGCGTCTGATTAAGCCAGGAGACAGGCCCGGGAGTTAGGTGTCCCGTCCTCGTAATTTCCTGAATTTATTTGATGTATGTCAGTGCACATAGACCTCGAACGTCAACTCGAGTCGCATTGCCTGTCACAACGGGAAATGCTATGTAGAAGTTCAAGCGGTGTTGTTACTCCGGGATTATAGGCAAGACGTAATAGTGTTTTTGAGCTCCGGAGATATTACTCTATTTCATTGTTGTGTAACACTGATTATGCGGTTTTCTCGGCTTACCGAATATATAAGTGGAAATGGTTCCACCTACGAGGTTTTACAGTACAAAACAACAAAAACAAGATTTGAATCGTCCGGGTTTCATAAACAAGTTCTATTTATTCATTTATTTATTATTTGTTTATTTATTCATTTATTTTTCATTTATTTGTCCATATTTGATTGTATTACAAAATATTGACATTGCTACTGAATACGTCAGATACGAATACGAAGATTCCGATTTCGCATTTCAAAAATTTTGTTTCAAAACCCATTTAATTAAGTTTATACTCCGTAAACCTCAATATAACAGGATTAAATCCTCAAATGGAAAATATCAGAAAAAATAATCTGCCGTTACCTCAAATATAATTACGTCTAAAATATCGTTTTATGATCTCGCACACCGACTTCGATTTACGCACCGACTCCGGCCCGTCGTCATTATTAATTTACCGATACTATCACCTCTTAATATCTAAGGGGAGATAACCGTGTTTATTGCCATCTGATAGTTACGTATGATTTATTACTTGAGACACCAGGGGCCTGTTTGTTTATGCGGAACAACCGGTTTGGCCGTCTTTAAATGTAACTTTTTTCGGGTATGTTTATGCAGGCCTTACAATGCTTTGTCGAGGCTCACGTGAAAGCAGCATCAGATTACTAGGTCCGACCTTATTTCATAAACGAACAACTGTGGTCCAACCGGTTCAACCGTTTAAACGAAAATGGCTCAGAATACGTGTGCCAACGCAGGTGTCCATTTTTTTCTGAAAATATCTTAAATTTATCTTCTTATTTTTAATTTGTGTCTGCGTTTTTGTCTTCAAATAAATCATTTTGAATTTGGCAATACATATACATTTAAATTTGAATAATTAGTTTTAAGGATTTTCAGATATTACAACTAACTAAGCTTTCAACTGCAGGGCATGGATAGTAGAAACTGGACCGAAATTAAGGAGATCCAGAAAACGGTATAGAAAAGATCTCTGGTAGTGTTTGCCTTTTACGACATGCCGGTAGTGCAGCTGGTCAATTTTACTCTCGTGACATAATTAGGGGTCGTGTAGGGGACGAACGACCAGATTTGGAAAAGGTCCTCTAAGTCTTTCATTAGTAATACACATTTTATGCAAGCAATTTTGTATTTCTTTTCACAAACCCGTAACATGGGCTTATATTCTCTGTCTGGAGTTCATATCACCCTCGCTTCGGGGTATATACGAAATCCAGAAAGGTAATATGACACAATGTTACATGCATACAGCCAATTCAGTGTTGTGTATTTACATATTTTGTTTCTCTCGTGTCAAACACATATTTCTGCAGTTTCTATTGAGTTGAATCATTTGTTCCATATTGAAGAGGCTGTTGATTTTTGGTAAATGCTTGTTAAGTTGTAGGTCAAATTGTTAATATGAGATTTACTTTTTTAGGTATAGAAATTAATATATTAATGACGAAAACACGACAAACAGCACATAAAAGAACATTTAGGACTTTTTAATTTGGAAAGTGAGCAACAAATTTTGACGGAAAATTCAGTTTGTTAAATTTATGGTGGTTTGTTTTCTGTGCAAAAAGATAAAATATGCTATCATGATGTTGCTTTCTACTTTGTTTGGTAGGGATCCACGTCTCGTGCGGACTCACTCATTTCCATAACAACCGGTACGACCTCCACAGTGTCCTGAGGAACCTACACACCGGCAGACCACTGCGTCAGAAGCGCGTGGTCGGCGGCATTCATGCGGCGCCAGGCGAGTGGCCATGGCTTGTGTCCCTCCAATTCCTTCGGTACCACATGTTCTCGAACTCTTCCGGTTTCCCCCATCTCTGTGGCGCCTCCCTCATCCATCCGCAGTGGGTTATTACGGCAGCCCATTGCTTCGAGTAAGTGTGACATATGATTTGTATTAAAACCGTTAGATGTTTGTTTTTTTAATGTCCCCCGCAACATTAGTGGATGGTTTGAGGGGCCGCGGTGGCCAAGTGGTAAAGGTGTCTGACATTCTGCTTCCACTATAGCCCTCCACCACTGGGTCGCGGGTTGGAGACCTACGTGGAGCAGTCGCTAGGTACTGGCCGTATATAGCTCGGTGGTTTTTCTCCGGGTTTTTCCTCCTCCACCAAAACCTGGTACGTCCCTAAATGACCATGGCTGTTAATAGAACGTTGATCCGTTCGTCCATCGACCTCCTGGTTATAGACCATATGTGTTTTACTCCTTATAAATAGTAAGTCCAAAAAACTCATTAAAATTAATTTCTGAATATAAAGGAGTACTACACAAATACATCAAATGTAGGTCATTGTGACCTTTATTGTGACCTTAATTGACTTTGGTCAGATGTTTGACGTCTATAGCTCTGTTTTCCTCAAAGCTGGAGCGGGGACACATGTCTGACTTATCTACCGTTTTAATCTTCAATGCATGCATCACATCCAAACTTGCAGTAAAAACCTCGTTATACTGCTACCATTGTCCCGTCAAATGTTGGCGTAATAAAGGAGTTTGGTCAATATATCGAGTGAAACATGTGAAGTATTGTTATAAAAGAAACATGAAACTTTTACACATACTGGCAGTAAGCGAGATGACAAATAAAACGAGGGGCATTATATGTCGATGTACAAATACAAAATATGTTCTTTCCAAAATAAGTCTAGACATTTTCCTTTTAATGAGCCTTTGTCGAGCAATATAAAGAAAAACATGGAAACTAGTTTCATAAAGACCGCAGTCAGTGCAGACAAACTCATGTTTTGTCTACATCTAACCAATATTTCGTACATATATGAATAAGAAACAATCTCGTTTGACGGTATGCATGTTGTGAAGTGAAACCCGCCGATCATGAAATGTGACAGCTGATAGGAAATACCACATTTAATATCAATTTCATATGATCAAAATAAAAGGATACTTGTTAATATATCATAAAAATAACCTCGTGACATATTCACTTAGATTCGTTTTGTTGATAAATTTGATATTTAACGTACAAACCTGAGATTGTTAATTTTGTAGTGCGTCATAGTCACAATGGAATATAAAACGAGGAAGTAGGAAAGCTGAGTAGCGGGCTCTAAGGCTAATTAGCACGGTCTGGTATATAATATAAACATGCTGTACATTGAGTGTGTAATACTATCCTGTCCGTAATACGGACCGGAGACGGATCGGGCTACGATCTACTGACCAGTGTCCATATTGATTCTCTAATATCCGTCCATTAGCACAATTATAAACGCGATAATGCCTCGATAACACCGTATTCAGGTTTCGTTCAAAATCGATGGAATATACACATATCCATATGTTGCTTTTTCTAGTATTAATAAATAAAATATGCGGCTCTTCTTCATGAAATACTGTAGTATTTGAGTAGGGTTTACTGATTTATTGTTACTGGTGCGATAGAGACAGACTAGTTAAAATCATTCCGGATATGTTGAGTTTCCGGATATCGTTTTGTAAATTAGGTAATTCTGTCGTCGTGAATTTAGCTTTTAATTTTTCGGTGTGATTTTTTTTAGAAGAGAAAATAAAACTGGAAATCGTTAAATTTTCCCGTTTGAGTCTCTATAATGTTCTGATGTAGCTGTTGGCAGGACACTTTTATGATTATAAACAAACTAAGTTGTTTTTACTCGTTTTGTGGGTGATATATCAAATGAAAAAAATGTCAAGGTTTCTCGCATGTTATTTTTATATACTTGAATACCAGAATTGGATAACGGTTTCCCTAGTGGGAAGATTGTAATTCAATTTTTTTCACAGCACGCCTGATTCAACTGCAGTAGATATGGAAACAATGATTCATGATGTTGAAATGTTTGCAGTATACAGTTAACTCTTAATACAATTCGACACGTGGTTTACCGCTCACATATCTCAAGGCCGCCTTTGTTCCTTTCTTCCCGAACAGTTTACAGAACCAATTGTTGTTCTCTTCTTCCTTCATTCGTTCCGTACTTCCTTCGCATTATACAGAACCGATTGTTTTTTATTCTTCATTCATTCGTTCTTTCCTTCAATCGCAGTTTTTCTCTCTCCTTCCTTCTTTGGTTCTTCTTTTCTTAGCAATTTAAAGAATCGATTGTTGCTCTCTTCTTCCTTCATTCGTTCCGTACTTCCTTAGCAGTTTACAGGACTGATTGTTGTTTTCCTCTTCTTCCATTCGTTCATTCCTTCCTGCGCAGTTTACAGGACCGAGTTTTGTTTTATTTCTTCCTCCATTCGTTCTTTCCTTCCTTCGCAGTTTTGCTCTTTTCTTCCTTAATTGGTTCCTTCTGTACTCAGCAGTTTAAATAACCGATTGTTGTTCTCTTCTTCCTTCATTTGTTCCGTTCTTCCTCAGCAGTTTACAGTACCGGTTATTTTATCTCCAATACTATTCAATATAACAAATACCACAAATACACATACATGTATCTGTATTTCCCAGCGAGAAAGACACTTACTGATGTTTATTCACAATCAAAATTAAAGGTATCTACAATACATTGTATACACCGTTATACTCATCAACAGAATTATTCAACTATTTAAATTTTGATGTTTCATTAAAATATTATGCGTTCTCCGTGTAATTTTTTTTGGATTTTTGAAATTTTACCCAAAAATCCAAAATATCAAAAATCTAAAATCATTTTGAATTTTTAAAATTTAGGATTTTTAGATTTTTGGGTAAAATTTCAAAAATCCAAAATTGTTTTTTTTTTTTAAATTTTGAAATGTTAAGTGTTACACGGACCATTGCTGATATTGTGTAGACTCACTGCCTGAACATATGCAACTTAATCCAACTAATCATTATATACATTAGATGTATTGCCCTTTTCACAATGATGTGGGTTGAAGTGTAATGTGATACTACTTTTATCACTTAACTTCCTTGTTATGCAATGAACTCAAATTTCGTCTGTGTACTTTGAGCTGGTGTAACTGTCGTTGGTTATTATGTCCGTGTTAATTCCATGGTGACGTCATAATAATGATAAAAATAATTGACCCAGAGATAGCTACAGTACGGAAGCCGATTAGTGCCACTGAGTATATTTTTTTGTAACTCCGACGGATCCACCATATGTTTCGTTAAACTTCGATTCGGACTTGAAAAAAATCAATCTAATCGGTCCCTCCACATTTATGGATCACCAGAATATATGTTTAACATATGTATATTATGGTGATATATAAGTGTATAGAGGCCGATCAGGTTTCGGGCCTGTCCTTTGTAAAAATAACCCAGCGTTTGATTCTATTAGCTAAATTGTGGTGCCTATGGTCTATTAAACACAGTTTGACATTACTTTGTATTTAGAATCTATCAATGTCTGGTGATGACGTAACATTTTGTTCTGTGTCTGTCCAATGTGGACGTTACACTCCGTTATGTGTGTGTCAAGTGTGGACGTTACAATCCGTTTTGTGTCTGTCCAATGTGGACGTAAAACTGCGTTTAGTGTGTGTCCAATGTGGACGTTACACTCCGTTTTGTGTCTGTCCAGTGTGTACGTTACACTCCGTTCTGTGTGTGTCCAATATGGACGTTACAATCCGTTATGTGTTTGTCCAGTATGTACATTACATTTCGTTTTGTGTCTGTCCAGTGTGTACGTTATATTTCGTTTTGTGTCTGTCCAGTGTGTACGTTACACTCCGTTTTGTGTCTGTCCAATCTGGACGTTACACACCGCTTTGTGTCTGTCCAGTATGTACATTACATTTCGTTTTGTGTCTGTCCAGTGTGTACGTTATATTCCGTTTTGTGTCTGTCCAATGTGGTCGTTACACTCCGTTTTGTGTCTGTCCAATGTGGACGTTACACTCCGTTTTGTGTCTGTCCAATGTGGACGTTACACTCCGTTTTGTGTCTGTCCAGTGTGGACGTTACACTCCGCTTTGTGTCTGTCCAATGTGGTCGTTACACTCCGTTTTGTGTCTGTCCAATGTGGACGTTACACTCCGTTTTGTGTCTGTCCAGTGTGGTCGTTACACTCCGTTTTGTGTGTGTCCAATGTGGACGTAACACTGCGTTTTGTGTGTGTCCAATGTGGACGTTGCACTCCGTTTTGTGTCTGTCCAGTGTGGACGTTACACTCCATTTGGGGCTGTCCAGTGTGGACGTTACACTCCGTTTTGTGTGTGTCCAGTGTGTA
>JAUMHH010200933.1:0-13393 GCA_032359455.1 Chlamys rubida | reverse complement strand
AACTGACCGTGCATAAACGAGTTCCTACCCCAGAACTGACCGTCCCTACCCCAGAACTGACCGTCCCCACCCCAGAACTGACCGTCCCTACACCAGACCGTCCCTACCCCAGAACTGACCGTCCCCACCCCAGAACTGACCGTTCCCAGTTCACCCCAGAACTGACCGTCCCTACCCCAGAACTGACCGTCCCTACCCCAAAACTTATTATTGTCTCTGCGTCTTCCTTCTTGCTACCGTACTGAGGTAAAGACAGTCTAATAGTAACGGAAAATACCATCCCATTGTCCTACATATTAATATCATTCACTAGAGTTCAACTGTTGTTTTAATTCACCTTAAATTAAAATACATAGTTGATAACATCTGGAAGACATAGGCAGGATTCAGAAGTTATATACACTTGTCATTAAACGTTGCATGGTTAAACATTTTATCGGAATTTGTGTCGCCGATGTTATTGGTGTAATAAAAGACATGAGAGATACCTTCTTCTGACGGTTATATTTATCAACCATCAGTAACAATGGTCACCTCATTACTGGACTCTATGACAGACATGTGGATATTAGTGAACTTTCTCCTACTTATGGAGTTTACATATCACAATAGTGTTTATCCTCCAGAGTATATATATATTGTATCGCAAAAACGTTGTGTGGATGCCTCACGATATCCAATTAATTATGTAGACATTGTTTTCTATCGGACTAGTTTTAATCTACGCTGAAATAAATTAGTAGCATATTTAATTTTACCATTTCAGTATCTTTCATGATTGAATACATGTCCACGGCATCTGCTCGTTGATTAGCTACATATTTTCCTGGGTATCATGTAAGACACTATGACTGATATCACGTGACGCAGACAACACTTACCCCTTCTATGTACCGGGATTTGTACCTTTTTTAGCATTTACGATGTTCCACCTGACGCGTTTCCTTCACTGTGTCTGCTGTTGTCTCTTCTTGGTTTCTTGTTGTTTTATGTATTATCAAGATGAAAAAATCAAATGACATTAAATTCAAGGTACAAGTATATCCTTATATCCTTGAGAGGGTGTCGGCCACGTTGTGGAATAGCTTACCATCTGCTATTAGAAAGTTAAAGACCCTGGCCAAATTCAAGAAGGATATAAACCCACCTCTTCACTTCTGCATTTTAGGCTCTTTGCACAGACGTCATGTACAAAATATATTCATTTATATGCATATTAAGATGAGTATCTTCTTATCTTCGTAATTAAGCCTTTTTTGTTTATCTATTATAACTAAAACTATTACCCATATGTTGTAAAGCGCTTTGGAGTAATTTGACAAATTATATAGGGCACTTTATAAATGTTCTATATTTTTATTATTACTCTATCCAAATGTAACTTTTCCGCGTGTAAGCTTACACGAGTGTTATGAACTATGAAGACACCGGTGCAACGTACGTATCGTCTCGACAGTTAGCACCCTAAGGACAAATAGTGCGCGCTGTGAGGATGCAGATTAAAAACAATATTCCAGATACATAACAAATAAATATTGTATTTATTGAATTTAAACTACTTTCGTGTTTGTCTGACATTGTTTTAAACCATTGGCTGTCATTTGGTTGCCCCCATTAACCGAAATATATGTCGTTTGTTCTACATATCACCTAGAGGTCAGTATTATAGAGCGCTGTTGGAGTTCTCGACCTGATTCTGGTGTCATATACTATAGTGTTAGATAATACAGCCGAGGGCACTATATACTCGAATTCTTTACATTTTATGTAGCATGTCGTTGTCATGATAGTATTCGTTTGCATAACATGAAAGTCGTATTTGAATAGAAAAACGCCGAACCTAATACAGTTGTAACAAGATGATTCGCCTGGGGATGGTTTTCCCCAAAAGAAGGTCCGATGATAATTGCTCTTTGATGTGTGTTAGGGAATAATAAGTGAGCACGTTATAAACATGTATTGTATATGTCGAATGTCAATGGAGCGTGACGTCTGATCACACACCGTGACAGAACATGCTTTGTAGGCAGTATATCAAATGTTCTACATCTGAAGGTGCATCTCTTAGGGTACACTAGGGAACACGAAACAGACAACTCACTGCCAGAATGGCTTTTCATGTACATAATCTTTCTAACAAAAAATACAAATATGATTTTCTGTAGTTAAGGACTTCAACCAGATCAGTTTTAACAGGAAACATAAACTTGAACATTATAGGAAAAAACTTTGAAAAATAAAACTAAGGGATGGTTTAAAAAACTAGCTCAGTCGTCGTCCCCAAATTTGTATGTTTGCATTCCTCATTTACGTTATTCTGCGTGTTTTTTTTTAATGCGAGTGAATTGACATGGGTATATTCAAATGTCGGTAGAGGTCACTGCGAGGTGGTCGGGTAGGTATATGGAGACTTCCAAGCCCACATTATTTTCTGAAACCTGTTTTTTGAGCTGGATAATGCAGGAGTACATCTCTAATTCTATTTTTATGCATGTGTATATGATTTGTAACGCTGGTTGCATTTAAATATTTAATAGTAGAGCAATTAAATTAAAACAGTTTTTATCTTGTACAAAATACTAGAACTATAGACATCTAAAATCGTAAAAGGAAATTAGTGCACACGGGAAAATTAATTACACGTAAAAGTCGAGTGATAAAGGTAAGAGTATAACAGAAAACTATGTAATTAAATGTAGTTCTGGACGGATTTAAAGCATTTACATATAATATTAATATTTTATAGCTAGCTTTAGTTTAAGAGTTACAACTTCCACGCCTGATATTGATATCTTAACTAAAAGCACGAAGC
Source organism: Chlamys rubida (assembly GCA_032359455.1). Classification (NCBI taxonomy): domain Eukaryota; kingdom Metazoa; phylum Mollusca; class Bivalvia; order Pectinida; family Pectinidae; genus Chlamys; species Chlamys rubida. Next base: position 10,581 of record JAUMHH010200933.1, on the reverse strand, counting down.
TTCGTTTGTAGATTTAATTCCTTGCAAGGTTTTTATGATTTGGATTTGTTTTATAGAGTGACATTTATGCATTACTTGAAAACGTCGCGGGTTTACACATACGTTTATTAAGTGATATTATCATCGATCTAATAAGAAGACTTGAAAAATGTCACATCCTAACAAATTACTTGTTAGGTTGTCTTCCGTATTTTTAAATAATTTACTACATTAAATCATATGCCGACAGTAATACTATGATAACTTGTTAACACGCTCAATGAAACTCTATGAAATACTGTTATGTCATTCATATTGCTATTCAAGCACAAGCTTATACGATTATAAAATAGTCCCGTTCACTTAAGCGATAAACGATAGCAGACAATGGTGACATGTCCAGTATCTGTCCGTTTAATTATAAATTAAGATGGATTTACGACTAGAAAATAGTCTGTGGCTTTCAATTAAATGTCGTACGTCGTACGTTAACACCAAACATTATGTCACCTTCGACAATACAGCACACAATAAAATAGAAAATACATATTGATAGGTGCCAACACACCAGGACAAAATGGAACGTACAGCTTTACTTTTTATGATTAAGATGTACGTATTACATATACGACTGAAGTATAATTCAATTAAATACATTGCATTTATTAAACTGTGAGAAAAAAACATATTGCAAGCCTTCATTTTTCGATGTTTTTTTGTAATTTAAATCAAAATGTCAAAGTTTCCATCTACTCTTAAACCACGAAAATACCGAAAATATAAATGAAGCAACATAATGGCTTCTCAAGTGTTGTTAAGTATTTAATTTTGATCTGTTATGAAACTAAATAACTTCCCTTCTTGAAACAGGGAAATATATGAATAGCCTGGTCAATGACTTTATCTTTCACATCTGGTGCAGTTAAATATTTCCTTGTGTAAATTGATAAAATGAAAAATATAGTATGTCAGTTAATTAATGGTGTTAAAAAACTCAAATTAAAAAAACAAATCTACAAACACTATCTTCAATACGCAGGTTCAAAATCCAAACTCGTCTTCGATCAGAGAACACCATGAATGGAGAAAATGCAAAACAAACAGAAAAATAACTTTGAACCCGAAGAATAATGTATATATTATTTATGTTTATGTCTTTCATTTTTTTTCTAGTAGTCAATTAATTTAGCGTACATGAGTTTAAAGGTCGGTAGCTGAATCAACACATTGTCAGACATTCCTCACGAACGGCTTCTTCTGGAATTGATATAAAAAAGACACACAAATAGATGATATTACTGAAAATAAGGAAAATTCGTTTATTTTACGTTATAGCATGAATCGCAGAATTGAAATCACTCTGTTGTTAATTCTCTCAGTCTGTGTTATCCATAATGACATGAACTACAAAACAGTGTCGTTTTAAAGATTACGCGATATGTTGATCTTTTTAATTTTAAGAATTAGATTCTATTAACACATTTTTTTTAACTAATCTTTATATTAACATTATCAATTATAATCTTTATTTCTGAAATATCTTTTTAATTGTATCGTGTACAATAAAATAAGTGTTTAAATATATAAGTGGTGGTTTTAGCGATCCCCTGTCAAGCACATCAAAGATAAGACGTTCTTTGGTTTTCGTGGTACCATGTATTGCCATTTCGCATTGTTTTGGTTTCATATCTATACCAGCCTTTAAGTGTTTCATCGCACGTGTCGAGCTTGTAATTAAAATGCAAATGTAGCTCTGGGGTATTATCCTGCCTCTCCCTGTGGTTTGTGTACAGTTGTAAGGCAGCCGAATTGTTCTTCAGATATTCTATCAAGTGTATGCGAACTCACACAACTCCATTTCATTGAATTCATTAATTAATTTCCTATATGAACATTTAATCCGGTGTTACTCAATTTTACAAGCAAATATAATTACATTTTGTTATGACGTAAACGTTCGCCTTTTTATATTACAAGCTTAAATCGCCAATTAGGTCTTTATAGTAACTAAAATGGCAAAATCAAAAAGCGCGAGACCGCACAATCAATGAGAAAGCTTGCCGTCGTATACACCAAATACATCTGAGGACTACCACCCAGCGGAGTGGAAAATTGAAATACTGAGTAACACTCCAGCTTTGTATGGACGTCCAATCAAATGTAAATTGTTTTGGTATCACATTCAATACGACTGCATTCAATTAGATTCTGATGTCCGTTTCTGGATCTCCGATACTCGGATGTGCATTTGTTTAACGCAATTGCATAATGTTCTTTGTATACAATAGAGTCTGGTAAAATACCACAAATAGAGCAAGCCAGCTGTGAATAATGAACGATGCTACCTCATTTTAATTAATATCGCTTTGATTTCCGCATGTTTACACGTCTGTGGCTATGCCTGTTTACCAAACACAAATCCGGCGGTTTCTGCTAGAATACCACGATTCCACAGCGGTTAGACTGTTCTCTCTTGTACAAAGAAGGAATTAAGGCTTGCACGCTGCTGATTTCAAACTTTGTAATTAAAGTTCAAAAAAATGGAAACGTAATGACAACAGCCGACTGGTAACTATCTACAAAAGGCGAGAAAATAGGATAAAAAGTGCATTTGTTTCCAAATTGAAATGATAATCTAAAGAATGACGACAACATGCGATTCATATAACTATCTGCAAAATACGTGACAATGAAAAAGCCACATATGACTAAACAATGAAAATCCGAGGAAAAAATGCTATTCAAACAAAACACGTTTTGAGTTATATAAATATAACATGTGAATGTATGTTACTGTTCACATTGACACACATTGAAGGGTAAAGCAATTCTTTGTTCTCAATTTTCAGTCAAATCTGATTTCAAATCGACGACGAATTTGAGCTAAATTGGAAGAAAAGCAACATCCAAAATGTTCTAAAATGAAGATAAAATCTGTTATTTACCTATATATCGCCATTAGAGAATTAAAAGCGATCACGTTTACCGAACAAAACCTTTAACCTACAGCACGAGTTTTTCAACACAAAAGACAGAAGTCGTGAGGATAATATAGACATATCGACTTCACACGTCCATGTTGCCTGTTTCGTGGAAATCTGTTTCGTCTTTTTGTTTTAAGTTTCGACATTAAATAAGTGTTTTTGACAAAGACTAAGTACCCACACACAAACCTTTCTACCAACAATGATGTGCTATTTTTTAAATTGCTATGGGTTGTTATCTATTATTTCGCGTCCGTGTGATTGTCAGTGAGCGTGTACTGGGCTTGACTAACGAGGGCAAATCCTGTGTCATGTCTCAGCTAAAAAACATTATTTGGGATATCTTCAGCCATCAATTGTCTAGGAAATGTACGCTTTATTCACTTCGTCACGAGAAATTCCTCGGTAGATGATATGAAACGTTTGGAAATTACTGTCCACAAAATGACAGATTGGTGCTTCATAGATCGTCCAATCGATACCAAGTTAGATTAATTAGCTTGTATAGTGCAAAATGGTATGTAATCAGAGCAAATTGAGATCAAAAGTCATCTCTCATTTGACGAAATCAGCTGGGGAGACCTGATGTTTGAGTGGCAGCAGGACATCAATAAGCGTCCGTGTGATTCTGGCCCTCTCCACTGGCCGCACCTCTGTGACAGCCTTGATACATGGGGCGTCCTCATGGCCTTCTAGCTCCTCAAGGCTACGATGCGCTTCACCAACCCCCGTCTGGATAGGTCCTGTAAACGTCCCCAGCATGCCTAATTACATTTTTGTCCAGATTCCTGTTCCTGGACTTGACACCCATTCTACATAGCGCTATGATTCCATAATGTTTTATTTAATAAAAAAAAATCCCTATTCCTAATTACTCGCTGCATGCAATATATTCCTTTTTATCCTTCGAGTGTTTTTTCTCTTCGTTGGTAATTGTGGGCATGGATGATTCACGCGCGCATTCGGTTAGGAAGGTATCGAAACCTCTTAACTTAATTATATCATGTAGAGCCCTTGTCTGTGCACAGAATGAAGGCCAACTGCTCGCAAAATATCTAACATTTTTATCAGAAAAAAGTAAAAGGTTTCATTCAAACCGCATAAGGGGAACGTATAAATATGTTAAATTTGACGCCGTACAAATGTGTGCGTGATTTAGCTGTAGTTATAAATATATTCATTATCTTTACGTCCCAATGTGCGCATTGGTAAACGTAAAATAAAGCATTAAGATTCGATTCAAAATCGTCTTACAATGTATTTTTATTAAACCAGTTTCATAAATTGCTTTGTCAATCACTATAACGATTCATTTTTATTTGAATTCCAGGATAATAAGTTTGTAAGGTTTGCGAAAGTGCAAAACATGTTAAAGAGATCTTATTAATGTTTGACTGTAAATGGCCGTTCACCATACGTGGGTCGTGTTTTGCTATGGTGCTAGAAAGTGGTTTGTTACTTTGATTCCGTTGCCTGGATGTGGAGCCGAGCGGAATCAATACCGATCATTTCTAGTAGATAGACGGCTATCATAAAATCATATTTCTGACTTTTAAACACATTCGAAGGCTTTTAGTTATCTATTCCATCTTCTTCTGTTCGCTTTTATTAATTGACTAATAACTTCTGCCTTTTAAACCATTTTGATCCCATCGCTTGAACTCGGGAAACTTTGAACGTATCAGTACAAAAACAATTATGCTTAACGTACATATGGCTAGCCTTGTTATCACTGTGCGAACGTTATGCCTTTCCTACCACCCTCCCATACCTACTTAACTAGCAAATGTCCAAATATGGTTACAAGAGTGCTCGTATGACTAGGAGCTGTACTGTCAGATAAGGACGGGTGTTTTATTTAACGTCGATATATACAGATAGTATAAAATGAGTGTTGTGTTTAATGCGAGGTTTTCTGTACCCAAGCAATATGTCTGTAAATCGAGCACTTTGCTTCACTGTGATTGTCAGATAGCGCTTGAACACGTCGAGTTCTTTGAAAAGGCGTGAAACTGTTCTGTGTGTTGTATGAGAATAAAAGTAATCTATGGCGTTATTATTCTGTTTAATTAACTCCGAATCAACGTCGATGACGTACTGATGCTCTTGTTTGTTTGATAATATTTGAACACATCCTTGTTAGAATGCTACAATAAATCTGTATAAACCCTCCGTGCCAGTTAATCTCCAGCCATTTGTTCCTTGGGCTATCAAATTATCCGCCTCACTGAGAAAACGACATCACACTCCGGTGCGGCAGGAAGTATCAAAACGCAGAGATCGATTCTGTATTAAGTGGATTGGCGAATAAATTACGGGAATTAGTTTATCTGATATTACACAACCACAAATGAAGGGAATTAATTACGCAAATGATAGACTATTGTGGTTAGCTTCCCATGTCAGGCCAGCAGTTGTAGCCGCAGGTCGCATGGCGGAGAGTAACACACTCTTTTGTGACAATTCGGCAGATAGATGGCGCTATGGAGTGGTTTACATCCCTCAATCAACCTAATGTGGTAATTTGAATTACAGACTTAGAGGTGATTCGTATGAAACACAATGAAGAGATATATGCTTCTGATGTGGTCTCCCTTGCTCCCTTACCGCCACACCTCCTCAAGTCGTAACCCGAGTACGCCACAGGACGACAGTTCTGTCGTATGGCGTGCATCGCACGTGACATGTGGCGGCCGTACGTCATCCTGTCGAAATCGTGTACCGAAATATAAGACAGGTTTATGATGTTTTCGGCACCTTACTGTTAGAATGGCAGGTTGTCCTTTTTTACGTTGACCTAAACCGAATAAGTAACTCGATTAAAATAAAACATTGTTTTTTTATACATATTTATTATTATCTTTGTTTTGTAACATTGTGAACTCTTTCTTAAAATACAGTATTTCTCTGTTACAATAGGGATACATGCAGTGTATCCGCCACACTAACGTTTTTTTTTTTCAATTAACATATGAAATCAAAATATCTTGAAAATAAAACTTTCATTCGTTTGCATGTTGAAGTTTGTTTGAGACGTTAAAGACACGTGCTGGCCGATTATCTCTATTGTTATACTTTCTTTGTATTTCATGAAGACAGAATTTTTCGAAAACTTCGACCTTCAGCAAATATTTATCACATTTATCCTTTTGAATAAGATAAGGAAATATTGCATTTCGATCATTTATAAAATACTATGTTTTTTATAGAATACTTCTCTTAAGATACCCCATGTGGTAAGAGACAATGTTAACAACCCCAGGTGACGGGGTTTTCATGTAACCAGAATCTGTATCAGGAGACCACCTGCAATAAGGGACCAATCTATGGAGTTTCCTGCGATAGTCTCTTAAAACAGATTTGACTGTATTTATAGTACTTTGGTACCGAATCAGCAATCCAAACCCTGACGTTCTCGTTAACTGTAAGTGGTTAATCTAAAGCTTCTTTCTGCGAAGTTAAAACAGTCGTTGACCTGATGCGGTATATCAAATATTTCGCTGCAAGATGATATCGGGTCTCGGAATTCTGCATAAAGTTGTGTTTGTTGGCAAAGTCACACAACTGAAGAATGTGAACATTTCTCATAAGATAATGACGTTGTGATTTTGTTACATATTTGACTACTTATTATCCAGATATGATGTGCTTTGTAGTTCCTGTTTATAACGCGACGTTTATTTACAGTAGAGTTAATACACAGCAGTAGCCTGGGCGCATAACCGGATTCTGTCATATAAAGATAAAATAAAATTTAATCGTATCCGCCTAAACACTCACACTCCCTGCTGATGTCTCGTGCTGTAATGTGTCAGGCATGTGTTAAAAGACGATAAGTATGTACCACTACTAGTTAAAATGAAGGTTCCGATACTTTAAGGGAAAGTGAATCCTTACGTTTAAATACCCACTAGTATATAATAAAACTTAGACTACATAATAGTACTGCGAACACTTTAAAATACATGTACTGCAACTACATAATGATATCGCGAGTTGAATACCACGAGCACTTGGGGGATATACCCAATACCGAATGTATGCAAGTGATGTTCTTCGTCTCCTTTTGATGTTTCTAGAATAATACAATCGCTATCTAGACTATTCTCTGAGTATCTAAACCACTCAGATGTTGTTACTTAAACAAAGTCTCCTTGAACATCTATGTGCTTGTGAGGTTTGTCATGTTTGTCACGCTACAAGTAATTAATATGTACTTCTAACCAATAAACAAAAGCAGGCCAAGCCAATCGTAGGTTTGATAATCAGACACTTATTTTAAGTGAAAAACGTTACAAACATACCTTTGAGGATACTTTGTGACGAGGAACCTAAGTTTCTCATAGTAAAGACAAACCATTTTGATAACTCTTTGAAGGTTTTGGAATGCAAAGCATTGCTTGTTTTTTTTTGTTTTTTTTTAGGAATCAAGATCTTCTCGATAAGTGCATTCACATAGCCAAGTTTTTTATGTAAAGCACCTCTATCTACTACTTCCAGCAATGTAAATTAAGTGTTATGTTTAGGAACAGGTTAGACATGGAATTTCATTCTTTTGAAATACGCACCACTGATGAGTCCTAAGTTGACGAAATGGTCACATGGTGTAATATGATATGCCAAATTTGAAAATCCCTCGGGTGGAATTTCCCTATCTTACGCCCCTGGTCATGAAACAGTATTTTTTCTCTGCATTCCAACTACAAGAATAAGATCAGAAACCATGAAAATTTGTTTAAACTTGCTACCATTTTGAAAGTATCAATTTTCACCCTGAGATTTTTTGGGGCACTTTTCGCCTTTGCTATATTTTGTATCGTTATAACGGGTGACATAGGGCACTTTCCCCCTTTGCTATATTTTGTATCGTTATAGTGGGTGACATAGGGCACTTTTCCCCTTTGCTGTGTTTTTAATCGTTATAACGGGTGACATAGGGCACTTCCCCCTTTGCTGTGTTTTGTATCGTTATAACGGGTGACATAGGGCACTGTCCCCCTTTGCTGTATTGTGTATCGTTATAACAGGTGACATAGGGCACTTTCCCCCTTTGCTGTGTTTTGTATCGTTATAACGGATGACATAGGGCACTTTTCCCCTTTGCTATATTTTGTATCGTTATAACGGGTGACATATGGCACTGTCCCCCTTTGCTATATTTTGTATCGTTATAACGGGTGACATAGGGTACTTTCATCCGTTGCTGTGTTTTGAATCGTTATAACGGGTGACATAGGGCACTGTCCCCCTTTGCTGTGTTTTGTATCGTTATAACGGGTGACATAGGGCACTGTCCCCCTTTGCTATATTTTGTATCGTTATAACGGGTGACATAGGGCACTTTCCCCTTTGCTATGTTTTGTATCGTTATAACGGGTGACATAGGGCACTTTTCCCGTTTACTGTATTTTTTCATATGTTTCGGAATACTTAAAATGAAGTCTTAAATAGACGCAATGGTCATATCGTGTAGTGTAACGCCGAGTTTGTCTTTTCGTTTGAAACACTGCTTTCAATATTATTTTCAATAATATGTTATCATGATTGAAGCTTTCTTCACTATGTATTAAACAGCTGTGCATTTTCCCGGTTTGACTGGAGTATCTCACGCTGTTCTATTTTCTTATATTATTTTTCCAAACGTCTTCAATATAGTACAAAAGTACGCATTGAAATTTTGATTGAAAGTGACATATTTTGGCTGAAAATAGTGATGTGATCATTTGTGGTTGTGGGTTTAATATGTTGAATCTTAGAAATACGATTAATAGTGGTGTGTTTAACATTATCAGTTTGATAGTGCTGTTTATTTACGGCTATCAATGACCTGAATCATCTAAACTCTCACTATACTAGACATGTTGTTAGTAATCCATACCGCATATCTCAAGCAGGATTTCATTTTGGCAGAATTTCATTTTAATTCTTTTCAGTTGTAATTTCAGATACTGACATCCTTTTCATCGTTTGTAGGGTCTGTACTATGTGGTGAAGGGATAGGAAACTCTACACGAGGGTGTATCATTTAATATCAAAACCGAGGGCAGATAAGGTTCTGACCCAGCATTTTTCATTTCTGTAAAAACATCTTGTTTTCCTGTTTTTTTCCTAAATCCTATTTGATCTTTTTTTCCCACCCATTTATCACTTTTGCGGTGAAAAATTCTGCTTATGCAAGCTACCCTGATATACTGTAGTGTTACAGTTGATTAGGAAAACATATGCCATTATATTAGAAATAAGATTCTGGTGGCGTGTCATTGATAGCCTTTATCGACAGGTATGGCTACCTAGTCAAAAGAGGCTGCAGTGTCCAGTAGGATGTCATTGTATTGTTTGCATTGTGACGTCCGTATTATGACCATGTACAAAGACAGTTAAACAAAGAAATTCTGAAATGAACAAAACAATATAATTCGAAACTCAAAATTGATGAAACTATGACAACATATCAATAAAGAGAGAATTGCACAAATGCGTTTGAAGAAAGTACAAGGAAAATACGACCCACTGTTTTCAGAAAGGGTAATTCAATTGTCTTCCGAATCGCCGACATCGCATGCAATGTAAATCTATATAAAATCGAAGAAATGTAACTTTTTTAAAGTAAGAACCGGGATAGTAACTACTATCAAGAAATAGAAAATTTCTTAATTGTAAAATTAAAATCGTCACGCTTGACATGTAACTTAGTAGGCAGTGTTCCTGTTAGTCACGATGTAGAAGAGTCGGTAGTGTCCTGGTATTTACTATCGATGTGGCCTATACAAGTTTTGCTATATCTGAAGTGAAAGTAAAGGAATTAAATAGGTCTTTGTATCACGTCCTGATAAGCTCTTGGACAAATCGAGCCCCATATGAAGATAGGAGAGATACACTGTTTGTCCATGTAAATATATGCCAACAGTATGCAGGAAAATTTTGCCTCCAAGTCATCCAAGACATTGTCAAACAGTAAATAATTCGATCATTCTCACGATTTCATCTTCACAGAATATATAAATATCCTACAACCTAGGTGCCTGCTGTCTTACATTGGCTAAACATACACTACCAGGTACGGGGTAATCATTCAGGTACAGGATAAACCTTTTCCCATTACTTCATTTGTGTATTCCCATTTATGCTAAGGAAAAAATAAATCTGCAACGCTCTACATAGATTAAGATGCACGTGCCTTATTATGAAAACATCATCGCTTAACAAAACGATAATGACACCATTTTATGCAATCTTTCATTTTTTCCCAAACATTTCATGATCCATTGAACACATAGTCCACCATTACAACTACAAAAAAGTAGGAATGTCTGGAAGAAATGAATAAATCAAACCAGTTTGATGTAGATAGTAAAATTCCAACCCTAGGGATAAACATTTTTAAGGTTAGAATTTTCTCCAAAACACCCGTAGGTGTAGAAATAGTTTTCGTAGGCGTGTGGATGTACTATAGAGCTTACAACAACACTTGGTGGTGAATATGTATGATAGTTTTCTCCTGTCTACCTGAGTGTAGGGAAGTATCTCAAACCTTTAGGTTTTAGGATGAAGCTTTGTCGCCTATATTGGGTGTAGGATGAAGCTTTGTCGCCTATATTGGGTGTAGGATGAAGCTTTG
>JAUMHH010200922.1:0-13396 GCA_032359455.1 Chlamys rubida | reverse complement strand
GTGAGGGTAAGTGTGTTTGGTACATGTATTACCTATTTCTGTGAGGGTAAGTGTGTTTGGTACATGTATTAACTATTTCTGTGAGGGTAGGTGTGTTTGGTGTTTACTATTACTGTGAGGGTAAGTGTGTTTGGTATTAACTATTACTATGAGGGTAAGTGTGTTTGGTACATGTATTAACTATTACTCTGAGGGTAAGTGTGTTTGGTATTAACCATTTCTTTGAGAGTAAGTTTTGAGGTATTATCTATACTCTGTGTTGGTGTATCAGTTTGGTACATTTGTATAAGCTGTTTATGTAAAGAAGTGTAACTGTTGTTAACGTTATTTCTCCGTTGTTGCTGACATGTGGTAATAACTATTTATGTGTAGGTTGAGGCATGCTGCCATTGCCTACTGTAAAATATCTCCGTAATCATTATAAATTATCGCTGTGATAGTTTTCTATGAGCAATGTCAATATCATATTTATCAATACTGTCAGTACATATTATATATGTGTTATAGGTGAATTAACAACATTTTTGCTGTCTGAGAAAGGGAGGTATTATTTACAGGGCGTAGTTTAGATCCTTTCCATCTCGCTGACACTCTATTATTCTCTAGAAGGCCAGTGATATTGTATAACGACATTATTATATTGGTGACCATTTGAGTCTGGATAATAACTGGTTTAAGAGCTGCAGCGAGCACGTACTAGCCCCCGTTTTCCTTTATTAAACAGTAATTATTTACAATTATTATACATTATTGCTGTTAAAATACATTACGTTCTACCATTCCGAGTCTGTAATATATTGTCTTTTATTTACTTGTTTATGTATTACACGCTAACCAGCTATACCTGTATAACACGGTACAATGGTTTATCTGTAGTACACGTTATACTGTTTACCTGTATTACACGTAACAATTGTTTGCCTGTATTAGACGTTACCATGGTTTATCTGTATTACACGTAACCATGGTGTATCTGTATTACACGTAACAATTGTTTACCTGTATACCACGTTACCATGGTTTATCTGTATAACACGTAACAATTGTTTGCCTGTATTACACGTTACCATGGTTTATCTGTATAACACGTAACAATTGTTTACCTGTATTATACGTTACCATGGTTTATCTGTACTACACGTAACAACTGTTTATCTGTTCTACATGTAACAACTGTTTATTTGTATTACACGTAACAACTGTTTATCTGTATTACACGTAACAACGGTTTATCTGTATTACACGTTACAATGGTTTACATGTAATACACGTTACAATTGTTTACCTGTATTACACGTTACAACTGATTACCTGTATTACACATTATCACTGTTTATCTGTATTACATGTTACCATGGTTATTTGTGATACCGATTACCACTGTTTTACTGTATTACACTTTACCACTGTTGAGCTGTATTACACGTTACAATTATTTCCCTGTATTACACGTTACACTGTTTACTTTCATTACCTGTTACAACTGTTTATCTGTATTATACGTAACAACTATTTGTCTGTATTACAAGTTACACTTTTTACCTGTATTACACGTTACCACTGTTTATCTGTACTTAACGTTACCATGGTTTATTTGTATTGCACGTTTCACTTTGCATTACCCGTTACATTTTGTATCTGCATTACACGATACCACTGTTATGCTGTATAGCAAGTTACACTTATTTACCTGTATTACCCATTTGCCACTGTTTATCTGTATTACACGTTATTACTGTTTATCTTTATCACACCTTACCATTGTCTATCTGTATTACACGTTACCAATGTTTATCATTATTACACCTTACCAATGTTTATCTGTATTATACATTTACCCTGTTTATCTGTATTACACCTTACCACTGTTTATCTGTATAACACGTTACCACTGTTTATCTGTATTACACCTTACCGCTGTTTATCTGTATAACACGTTGCCAATGTTTTTCTGTATAACACCTTACCACTGTTTATCTGTATTACACCTTACCACTGTTTATCTGTATTACACGTTGCCACTGTTTATCTGTATTACACGTTGCCACTGTTTATCTGTATAACACGTTACCACTGTTTATCTGTATAACACGTTGCCACTGTTTATCTGTATTACACCTTACCACTGTTTATCTGTATAACACGTTGCCACTGTTTATCTGTATAACACGTTGCCACTGTACGTTTCCACTGTTTACTGTTTCCAGCATACAAAATGATCCTATATAACTCATTATTGTTTATATGAATTGTTACATTGATAACAGGCTATCACTGTATAACTGTATCACAAGCTAAAGGCTGATGTTGTTTGTGATTGCAGGTGATGAGAAGTGAGAGCGTCTCGGAAAATGTTACTGTCAAATTTCAGCTGAATACCTACAGATGTAGAGACGACACTTGCCAGTGCAGGTCACCAATCTTTATGATCCTAGTGGACAAAGGCACCGAGTAAGTGACGCATGTTTTTCCTTAAATATACTTCATACCTTCTTTTTAATCTCGCATCCTTTCTTATTAGAAAAGTCACTGCCAACCAATACGTCATGGAAACAAAAGTTTTGCATAAAGCGGATCATTGTACATGCACATGTAACACGCTCGCTTATTTACTTTTGAAATACGAGGGAGACTTTTGGACGAGCGCTGCACGTGCATGGTTTGATGGAAAGTAATACATCATCCGATAAGATATGGTTATTTACCAATTCACTTTATGTATAATATTTTAGAGTTTGTGAAGTGGACTACAGATACAAGTCAAATGGAGATTTTGCGGAATTCAACGGTACTACACCTACACGAAATATCACTGGACCCTCCTCTTTGGAACTTCAATACAGCGGTAGTCAGATGGAATTCTTTCTACCGAGACAGGCATATAGCAAGGTACCCAAGTGTGCTCTGTAAACATATTACCCGAGACAGGGAATTGTATGATGATGTTCTATATACATGTTGCCCCAGACAGTAAATCTTATGATGATGTTCTAAGTACATGTTGCCAAAGACAGTAAATATTATAATGATGTTCTATGTACATGTTGCCCCAGGCAGTAAATCTTATGATGATGTTCTATATAAATGTTTCCCAAGACAGTAAATCTTATGATGATGTTCTATATACATGTTGCCCAAGGCAGTAAATCTGATGATGATGTTCTATATACATGTTGCCCAAGGCAGTAAATATGATGATGATGTTCTATATACATGTTGCCCTAGACAATAAATCTTATGATGATGTTCTATATACATTTTGCCCCAGACGTTATATCTGATGATGATGTTCTATGTACATTTTGCCCCAGACGTTATATCTTATGATATATTTTTATAGCCGTTGTGCATGTTTCTTCTGACAATACATCTGATGATAATACTCTGTTGATATGTTTCCTCAGACATTACACCTAATCGTGAAGCAGAAGCACAAGGTTAAGCAGATTTTGCCCGGCGAGGACGACACTACACATTATTGCTCCAATGTCAGTACAGATGATCTTGTCAGTCCATTTCACCTCACGCTGCAAGCCTACGATTGTAGTTCCTGCAGGTAAAGTAGAGACTATATCTATGTTTTTCGTGTTTTCAATTAATTTTAAACTCAATCTACATGGAATTTGACAACCATCAGAAGCTGACTACAAGTATTCTATTTATATTTTAGTATTAACGTGACGTTGGTGGCGACGTGTCCTCGGCATTACTTTGGTGCGCAGTGTGACATCTACTGTTTACCCTCGGACGATAATACGACTGGACACTACACCTGTGGGCCTAATGGGGAAAAAATCTGTTATCTAGGTAGGAAGTGAGTCAAGATATATATACACGGTAGCAATTGTTGAACAATGAGATGATTCATGGTGTGTGTAAAAACGGCCGTTCCCCTTGCTATATTGTTTGCAAATCTTTTTACCTTTCGTCATCGATTATTTACCATCGTTTTATGATCGATAAAGCAGACTAGAGTTCATAGAAGTGTATTATACATTATACGAAAGCTACATTGCACCTCAACTCTGGGAGGACAGGTCTTGACTTTGTTTATATGGCAATTTGAACACATAGATTAATGAAATGTCTGCAAACCATCATATTTTCAATATCCAAACCGGTTATTCAATATCAAGATCATTCATAAAATGTTTAAGTCATTGTAACGTGGTTTACAAAGTTGATTAGACATCAAGCAAGTAAATATACCCCGATTATTATGCAAATCCACTTTTACTATTAGTTCTTTAATGTCAAAACCGGACATACATTTTATTTACGACCATAGGATGCGCGCGCATACCAACTCCCTCTTTTTCTAATTCAAAATAACACATAATGCAACGTATTGTTCTCCGATCCTATCTTTGTTTGTAGAACCAATGGTCACGTTTTACTCCTCAACAGGATGTTCCACCAATTGTAACCACTAAGCAGTATTTCGATCCATCTTTTTCTACCTGTTCCATCTTCCCATTTCTTTAGGATTTTGGGTACAATTCAGATTTCCCTCTTGGATTTCACCAGGGTTGCGGTCCGGTCTCATTTCAGCAGATTGGTACTGTGCTGACTGTTCAGCGCCCCCCTGCGTCGGGGGCCGTGGAGAGATCGGTGTTTAAAATATCTATTAAGGCATTCGGTACATCTTGGTCCATGACGATTCCTACTCCTGACACCTGTTCTCGTGCCCTCTTAGCACCCGGATTATAAGAGAGTTCGTAATTTAGTGTCCTCTGTTTTTTTATATCTTCTTTATGATATTTCGGTTTCTTTTTTTGAAATACTGTAATTTGTTTTCAACCGTCTTTAATTAGGTGATGGTCCTGTGGAATTTGCGAATCTAATAGATAAAACAAATCCATATATTTAGAAGAATTGTTTTTGATATAAGGATATAAAATACAGTTTGTTTTGTTTTTGTAAATCCCAATTTTACTTTTATGGTAAAACTGCCTACCACGTGCAATGGGAGTCCCCATCTTCCTCCATGTCTCATCTGGCACTTTTAGGTACATAACCTTCTTAATCCAATGTTCGTTTTAGAGGAACTGGGATGTGTACGCGCATCGAACGGCCGCACGTCTTTGATTGGAAACGATTTATTTTGCAGTTTTCGTGGGCTTTTGAAACTTCTGTTTGGAAGTTAAAGAACTGGAAGAAGTTGATTTACATAATACTTGAACGTAATTGGTAATTTTATCAGCAATGTAGAGTTTACAACAAAAAGAAAAACATTCCTAGAAATTAAAAGCACACATTTGAATTTTTTAGATAATGATAACGCTTTGGAAATATTGTTTCCCTTGGTTTTTTATATATCCAGATAACTCTATCCTCAAAATTTAAACCGTTGCTTACATACCGATAAATAAAATAGATTTTAGAACTAGGTAGACTGAGATTCTGGTAAGAACTAACTACATAGTTTCACTAGTTAGAACAAACTGTATCGTTATACTGATTACCTGTTACACTGATGTAATTAAGAACCCGTCATACTTGATATAACTTACTACAGTGTAACATTTTTTAGAACTGCTACAACGTGAACGTTTCTTTAATTGTGCAGGCTACGAGGGTGAAAACTGCACTGTCAATATTCCGGACTGTGTCAACGTGACCTGTCACAACGGAACATGCATCGACCTTGTGGCAAACTTTTCATGTAGCTGTTATGCTGGTTACACTGGAGAGTTTTGTGAAGATAATATTGATGATTGCGCAAATGCTACTTGCCAAAATGGAGGAACGTGCCACGATGGTATCGGGAAATACACTTGTTCCTGTGGAAATGGATTTTATGGATTACACTGTGAAAATAATATTGATGATTGCGCAAAAGTTACTTGCCAAAATGGAGGAACGTGCCGCGATGGTATAAGGAATTACAATTGTTCCTGTGTAAATGGATTTAATGGATTACATTGTGAATATAATATTGATGATTGCGCAAAAGCTACTTGCCAAAATGGAGGAACGTGCCGCGATGGTATCGGGAATTACACTTGTTCCTGTTTAAATGGATTTAATGGATTACATTGTGAATATAATATTGATGATTGCGCAAATGCTACTTGCCAAAATGGAGGAACGTGCCACGATGGTATCGGGAGATACACTTGTTCCTGTGTAAATGGATTTAATGGATTAAATTGTGAAAATAATATTGATGATTGCGCAAATGCTACTTGCCAAAATGGAGGAACGTGCCACGATGGTATCGAGAAATACACTTGTTTCTGTGTAAATGGATTTAATGGATTACAATGTGAAAATAATATTGATGATTGCGCAAATGTTACTTGCCAAAATGGAGGAACGTGCCACGATGGTATCGGGAAATACATTTGTTCCTGTGGAAATGGATTTGATGGATTAAATTGTGAAAATAATATTGATGATTGCGCAAATGTTACTTGCCAAAATGGAGGAACGTGCCACGATGGTATCGGGAGATACACTTGTTCCTGTGGAAATGGATTTAATGGATTAAATTGTGAACATAACATTGATGATTGCGCAAAAGTTACTTGCCAAAATGGAGGAACGTGCCACGATGGTATCGGGAAATACACTTGTCTATGTATTGACGGATTTGGTGGAATTTACTGTCAGCAACACGTAACAACTCATAGTCCGACTGTAACATCAACACCAAAGGTTAGTGCATTTATGCCATATTCATTATTAATGTAGGTTTTGTTTTCAATTCCTTTCACGAGAACGCCACAGGTGGCAAAGGGAATGTTGCCCGTTTGAAGCACGTAGTTTCGTCTCCCCGCTTCCTCTTGCTGACTTATTTATAAACTTGTAGTTTGGCCCACCTGAATATTGACACTTATTAATATTTTGTTATCGTCCACTATCAATCAGGAACAACCTTCAACAACACAAAGACCGCCTGGTACACTGAAACCAAAGGTAAATATAAGTTCACTTATAAAATGCCTGGCTTCCTTTACCTATTAGTATGATATATTCTCCTTTACCTCCTAATAAGCGTTCTCTCTTTATTCCTATTTTGAGATTTCCTTTACACCCTATCACAAGTTCTCCTCGTCTTCCCTTACATCCTCTCGCAGGTTCTCCTTTACATCCTCTCACGTGACATTT
Source organism: Chlamys rubida (assembly GCA_032359455.1). NCBI lineage: Eukaryota > Metazoa > Mollusca > Bivalvia > Pectinida > Pectinidae > Chlamys > Chlamys rubida. Next base: position 6,283 of record JAUMHH010200922.1, on the reverse strand, counting down.
CACGCGTGACACAGAAATTGCTAATTCAGCCGAAACACCTGGTTTCCTCTTCTGGCTCATGTTCGTCCATGAATGTTGACCATCTTTCCTATTTCGTTCCAGTCCACTTCCAATTTTGAACAAACTTCATCAACGCAAAGACCGTCTGTTACACTGCCGCCAGAGGTAAGCACAAATATACTGTATTCATCAATAAATATTATGTCTCCACCTCCTACCGGAATTTTATTCTTAACCACCTTTCACGTGTTATCCTTTTCCCTTTCGCGTGTTCTCTTTTACATTCTTTCATGAGTTTTCCTTTTTCTCCAAAAATAAGTTCACCTTTACTTCCTACCATTAGTTCCCTTCTACATTTACATGGCGCTATAAATGTTTACACAACCGCGGAACCTGGTTCCAATATCAGGGTCGATGTAAATATGTTGTCTTACAAATTTGAGCTCGCAATTCGTCTATGAAAGTTGACGCTCTAGTCTATTTTGTTCCAGTCCTCTATTAGTAATGAACACACTTCATCAACACACATATCAACTGTTTCACTGCCGCCCGAGGTAAGTATATATACCATATTTACTGATAATTAGAGTATCCTTCCCATCCTCTCATGTGTGTGCATTTACCCCCTATCACTAATAATGAATAGCCATGATTTCTCGTTTACCTCCTATCATGTGTGTACATTTACCCGCTATCATCTATAATAAGATATCATTATTTCTCCTTTTCTTTCCCTCTGATGTGTTCAGTAGCCCCCATCCTCAATAATAAAGTATCATGATTTCTCCTTTACTTCATTTTATGTGTGTACAGTTACCCCCTATCACCAATAATAAATTATCATGATTTCTCCTCTACTTTCCCTCTGGTGTGTTCAGTAACTTCCAATCACCAATACATTATCATGATTTCTCCACTACTTTCCCTCTGGAGTGTTCAGTAACTTCCAATCACCAATAATACATTATCATGATTTCTCCTTTACTTTCCCTCTGGTGTGTTCAGTAACTTCCAATCACCAATAATAAATTATCATGATTTCTCCTCTACTTTCCCTCTTGTGTGTTCAGTAACCCCTCATCCTCAATATTGATTTCTCCTTTACCTTCTCTCAGTTGTGTTACAATGTAAGTTACCTTCTCTCACCTGTAATAAGTTATGACGATTTTCCCTTACGTTCTGTCATTACTTCACCCCGTCTCCTTAGTCTCTTTTACAACCTATAATGAGTTCTTTTGCATCAAACTTGGCGATGTTACACGCAGCACAAGCATAACCCAACCGGAGCACACAGTTATGTCACTAAGTCCATGTTGTTGCCTTCGTCGTCCTTAAGTTCGAATCTCCTCTTTGTTTATTGACCCTGTAGTATACTTTGTTCTAGTCCACTGTTAATCGTGAGCAATCTTCACCAACACACAGACCGCCTGTTACACAGCCGCCTGAGGTCAGTATAAAAATGGTTTATTTACCACTTGTGTAAAGTTTTCTTTTCTTCATATTGTTACCAGTACTGCATTGTGCTATATCGTTACTCGTCCGAAGTTCTGGTATTTCATTCATGTTGTCGTCTTTGCTGACACCTAATTTGGATCTCCTCCGTGTATGCTTCTGTTTTAGTCCACCAGCAATATTGAACAAACTTTATCAACGCACAGTCAGCCTATTACAATATCACCGAAGGTGAGTAAGAATCTCATATTCACCAATACATCCTCTTTAATCTCCTACCGAAAACTCTCCATTACCAACTATCAAGATTTCTCCTTCACAAACTATCCTGACGATTACTACATGTGATGTGAAAATGTTTCCTGTCCAAAACTCCTACTTCCATCTCTCCCATGTTCAGGTTTTGTTTTCTGACAGGTTTTAGCTCTAATTTCGTCTTTGTTTATTTCCAATGTCATATATTTTTCCTAGTTCAATCGTGAGCATTCTTCATCAACACATAGTTCGTTGCCGCCCAAGGCAAGTATAATTAAGCCATATTTACCAATAACATAAAGCCCTTTTATTTTTCTGCATAGCACGTGGCCAATCTATACCCTTCCGGAGCACGCTATCTTAATTTTATTGTGATAAACTTGAGCAATGATCCAAGACCACATGTATTTGTTCAACCCGTTAAGATCTGTAATGATATGTAATTCTTCGATGACAGTTTTTAAACATCAACATGCTGGGCCCCACCATCACCTATAGGATTGCATCCATTGTACATGTAACATGAACACTTGAGCTGGTGTCCAATGTGTTTGATAGAAGACTGCTCAGTCAGGAGACACCACGTTTGTATTTGATGGAATTCGTTGCCTTATCTGTGTTTTTTGTTTTATTATCATTTCCTCCTCTGGTTCGTCTATCTGCTCGGATATAAGTTTAAACCGTTTAATATAGTAGTATATATAACATGTTCGTTAAGTGTTTATAGTTTATATAACATAAGCATACCTTGCTGACTCTTTGTTTTAATGTTATATCAATATGTCTTAATGTGGACAGGGACTAGAGTTAAGCTGTAATTATTATGCGACAATATCAAGCTACAAATGTAGTATCAATAGGTCCTATCAGGTCAGGAAGTAGCCCAAAAGACCAAGATAACTTTCCATACATCGTGCAAATCAATTACAAAGGAATGGATTTGGTCTTCTTATAATCTAAGGCTTGTTATACTGGAGGATGTGTGCAGGGTTCGGAGGTCAAAAGATGGACGTTTAGATAGTTGATACGGGGGCTAACAACCCCAAACAAGCTGTTTTGTGTTTAGTAACGGTGTCGTTTGTTGATAGTTGTTTTATGGTTAAAGGTTTTATGGAGCTTGTGTTCATTCGAATTTTCGGAGTTTATAAAAGAATCGTGTATATTTATTGTAATCGGTTAATATCTCAAAAAGAAATAATCACTTGAAATTACCGACAAAAACAGCCATACTAAAACAGACTTTTACAATTTAAGGTGACAACAGTACAATTTTTTTCTCTTTTGATAGATTCATTTTTTTAAATTTCGATTAATATGAACACGCAAGTATCTAGATATAGTCGTTTATTTAACATTTATAATTCGTCAACGTAGACATCAATATAAATCACGAAAATTAAAAAAGGAAAATGAAACACATTTTGTGATTATGTTTTTGGTTATTGACATGAAAGGGCTCTAATTAGATTTTTAGTAAAATTCGAATCCGCTCATTATAAGATACAAAATAGCTGAACAATGAAACGTATAGTCATCGGTATTAATATAGTTTTACACAACAAGTGAATAAACGCTAAATCACCGGTGTCAAAACATCGTCTTGGAATAATAGGGGCATTCGAGTATTGCGAGTTCGAGTAAGTGGGGTTTCATTTTATTCTCATCACGTACTAATAATTCTAAAATTGACCAGTTACATAAAGTCTTTCACACTTTAAACGATATTTCATATTCTTCCAATTTTGCTTACGCGATTTCCTTGTCATTTGGTTCCTATTACAGTGTTTTTATTTTATTATTATTATCAGTTTATGATAAATAAAATTAATAAGAAAACGTTCCATAAAAATAAGTTTACTTTGTAAACTAAATATCAAATTGTAATTTATTTTTCAAAATAGATAGTTATCTATGATCCTACATGTGTACTACTTATGTTCAGTAAAGTGACAAATACTTTATATATTTTATATGCATTGATCCTTATCATTTATTGCTTGCCTGATCAATCCTACTGACAACTTAATCTCTGGTCGTGATATGCACTCTAATCACATCAACTAAGCTATTGACATGATTGACCAGGCGTCGTACTAAATACCGATGTACACCACGAAATGCTGTCACAGTTAAAATGCATCATGTGCACATTTCAACAACACTACGCACCATAATCGCATCTGTGACCTGTGACCTGTGACCTGTGTTCTTCAACAATTTGGATATGTTGTTCAGTGTTTATTTTATTCCTTTATTTATCACTGCACATAGGTTTAATGGTTCACTTTGTTATACACGTATTATACCCGTGACAAATTCAATATGATAATGATTTTGATAAATTATTTCTGTATAAATTAAGCCTTCTGTAGCATTGCAGACTTTAGATTCTCGATAAGGTTTTTATCTTGTGATAAACTCTCGACCTTTTCAAAATAGCTTTTCAATGATAAAAAAGGATATCTATTAATTTATTGAGTATGGATTCAAACTTGCACATGTTTTTCTTCTAGCTAAAGATTTTCCTTCAATTACATGCATATGAATATTCATGGTAATCTGACCCACTGTAAATATAAATTGCTCATCAAATTAATAAGGATTATGTTTAATTTTACAATGCGTGTTACACAGCATTACAGTGACCGTTAGACTATCACGAATGAGTTTAGCTCCCAGGTAACAGAACCGGTAAATAACATTTGTATGATTGACCGGAGTTTTATCTGACCTTTTATTGCATATTGTAGGCTGATTCTAGGTATTTAATGTTCTAATCACAGTGACACCATTAGATGCAATAGTTTCCTACCTTAAATGAGATAACAAAACAACAATAACAAAAAAATATAAATATATACATGTATAAAACACTGTAAAAAGAGTTGTTTAGTACTTCCCTATATAGATACATTATACATATTTTACCTTTAAACACATCAAATTGGTAGAAAAACCTAATCTGCAGTTAAAATTGTGGCAGATTTCAGCCAAAACATGTCACAGAGGATATTATTAGCCGCTGTGGAAAGTGGCAATAGATCACATCAGAGGTGGCACCAGGTAACACAGAAAGTGGCAGTAGATCACATCAGCGGTGGCACCAGGTAACACAGAAAGTGGCAGTAGATCACATCAGCGGTGGCATCAGGTAACACAGAAAGTGGCAGTAGATCACATCAGCGGTGGCATCAGGTAACACCGAAGGGGGCAATAAATAGAAATAATTTAAACTTTAATATCATGATACATCGTTGGTCGCTTTCAGATTAACTCTAATAATTCGGTCGTTCCTCTATACAATTGTCGTAATTGGGAACTCTTAATGGAAACAATGGAATGACGTCACATTTTCAGTGTAGTCATTTGTGCTGTGGTTTGGGTTATTACCGCTGTCAATGTGACGTCGGTATTGTAATACTCCACTTAAAGGTCACCTTACCTTCAACGGTGGCAGCCATAGTTTCACAAGGAGCTACACAGTATATAATCACATCTACTAATCATGAATTGTTTATGTTTGGGCAGATTGACAATAATTCGTCGCAACAGAAGGCGCCGATCGCACCGATCGCTGGGGGCGCCGCGGGAGGAGTGATAGTGCTTCTTATCGTGGTGGTGTTGGTGGTAAAATGTCGGGGAAAACAGCCACAACAGGTATGTCCTCAAGCTTCTCCTCCTTCCTTCGTCCTCTTCCCTCTTCACACTCAAAATCCGTCCCGAAGATTCCAATCCATTTTCCTGATACTGATGATCACTTGGGTCTTGCTCTCTGATTGTACAAGCTGTTATTTAGCATTTCAGTTTGAGACGCGTTTAACGCTGGCAGACATCTTATATTTTATGTTTTCCTTTTTGATTCTAAACTAGATTTTTGTTCTTCAACAGGCAAGCCAAAGGGATCAGTTACAAATGGAAAACACAAAAGTTTCGTATAATTCAACAAATGAAGTAGATTTGCACACGAACGGCCATCAAAATTCAGTTTATCAACAAGAAGGACAATTTGATGCAGAGAAAGAGAAACGGTTCGACAATCCGATATATCATGAGGATGAAAAGACCCAATTGTGATACATTTTCTGCTAAGTTCGTATGCATTGTAATTTAATTGGATGTCTTGTGACATTTATTCAAACTAAGGTTTAAGCATTGGTCCTGGTAGACTTAATCAACTACTTTTAGCAAATACGCATTTAACAGATAACGCATTGGACAGTGAGAGGTGCCCAATAAATGTGACCATCTATAACCTCCTGTGATATAGATGTGACCAATAAATGTGACCATCTATAACCTCCTGTGATATAGATGTGACCAATTAATGTGACCATCTATAACCTCCTGTGATATAGATGTGACCAATTAATGTGACCATCTATAACCTCCTGTGATATAGATGTGACCAATTAATGTGACCATCTATAACCTCCTGTGATATAGATGTGACCAATTAATGTGACCATCTATAACCTCCTGTGATATAGATGTGACCAATTAATGTGACCATCTATAACCTCCTGTGATATAGATGTGACCAATTAATGTGACCATCTATAACCTCCTGTGATATAGA
>JAUMHH010200911.1:0-13396 GCA_032359455.1 Chlamys rubida | reverse complement strand
GGGAGACACTATCCGGATATGTGGTTAACAGGGAGACACTATCCGGATATGTGGTAAACAAGGAGACACTATCCGGATATGTGGTTAAGCCGACGTCAAGGTCAGGTGTACCACAACAAGACAATGTCATATGTTGGAATGCACAGACATACATATATATATATATATACAAGCTGTATGGTTAGTAGCTGTCAGCTGGACACGGACTAGGCTAACTTACCGTTGTATTTCCCGTACTAACTTACCGTTGTATTTCCCGTACTAACGAGCCGCGAAATGTCTGGTGTTAAGGTAGACCTGATGAAGAGTAAGGTCAGGACAAAAATCCCGTGTGTATTGTAAATTGGTAGCTTGAATGTCGAAAAGATGGCCAGAGATAGAATTCAACCCGGGTTAGAAGGTCAATTGACATTGTATGTAGCCCTGAATTATGCTAATCTGCTGGTTGGCAAAAGCGATGAATTCCCAAAATTTCAAGCAGACAATTTGGTGCGAATTGAATATCACATTATAACATGATTACTCATTAGTATTTTTCTCTTGTAGACTTGAATAGGTCTTTTAAATGAGCTGACCAACACTTTCTTTTCAAACAAAGTAAAAAGGAGAAGAAAATTGAAGTATAAACAATGAGGCTATGTTCATAGACAGACTATTAATAATAGTATAGTTGAATTGTACTAGGTCGATCGACGGCGACCATCTCAACCGCTTACATCGTCCCAGGTTCGATTTCCGGGCTAGCCGCGTATTTTAACTTCCTGTTACAATAGTATTAAGCATAATAATTGTATGAGTGTGACACTGTATGCTCCAGAGGTCGAGTTAATGGAATTTGGAATTTGAAGAAAAAAAAAAGAAAAAAAAGTCTCCTCAAAAGTATCTCCTTATTTCTGTCAGAACAGTCACATGCGACATTCTCTATTCTGATTGCGTGACTAATACACAACCTCCATGCTTGTTTGAAAGGTGAGTCCGTTCGCATAGTCATAAAATAGATGTTCATGCTGTATCGTCAAAGAATTACTACTCAACAACAAACATACTTATGTACATACGAAATAGCCTCTAACCATTTAATTAAATCAAATTGAGTTGCGTAATATTTTTGTGTATTAGTTGCACGTGATAGATTTGTAGCTGGGAGCAGATTGACTAGCGTCGTGTTAGCCGAAGGGAAATTACAAAAGATGTGTTGACCTCCGTAATAACAGCGGAGTTAAGTTTTATGAACTTTAAAATGAGTGGTACTACAATGTACTGTATTGCCTATTCTCTCTACAATTGCTCCATTTGATAATAAGAATCGATATATTAGCACTTGAGGGATTCTATTACCCATGTACCGGCAAATGAAGATGAGAACCCTCTAAGCTTTAGAGAACACCAAATAAATCCCCAAACCATCATTTTGTTAATTCCTTGAAAAACCGGAGGACTTGTGATTTTCATTTATAGTTATATCAAGGGAAACATATCGAAAAGCGCTCTTGCAAACGAATTTTAGTACCACGTGAATCATTTATAGAACGCTCTGACGTCACCAATTAGCATTCACGCTGTTTCTAAATGTCAGTACCAAAAACGGTAACTCTTGAATGAACAAATCTTTGCTGGTCTCTCAATAATTAAAATGACCTTTGGAGTTTGTATGAATGAAACTATTTCTATAGTTTGAGTTTATTAAGAAGGCATAGTCCTCTCACGCGCAATTCTTTTAACAGGGTAAAGTCAATTTTTAGTTTGAAAATCGTTTTCTGAAGCTATACTAATTCGCAAATTTATCACCTGTAGAGAAACAAAATTGCATGGCTATTGCATTTTAAAGCTACATCATTTTAAAACATGAACCGTTGATACTTTGAAGGATTTTAAAGAGTTGTTGTGCAGACTGATATGTTCTAGGCACTGGTCCGATTATAGTCCTCTCCTCCACTCAGTGGTTTTACCCGACTCTGCTGCAGTGAAGCTTACAAAAGCCGAAGTGTCCTAAACCGAAAACAATCCAACACAAAGTCGATAAAATGTATAAACGAACGAATCATTCACACGGAGATCCTTGAAACAAAGAAAAGTGTAAACGTCTTCTGCTTCATCGACGACACCGGCAATGTCTCACTAGGGCAGCAACAAGGAATGTCAATGAGCAATATCATAAAACTCTTTCATTCCCAAGGGTGTAGGATAGGGAACTTCCACCCGAGGGTTTTTCAAATTTGGTAAAACCCGAGGCTTTGCCTCAAAAGCACTTCATGAAAGAGTATGTTTCTCTCATTCAAACTACCAGAATAAGTTCAGAAAGCATAAAAATGCGTTTGAACTGGCTTCCATTTTGAAAATATTAATTTTTACCCAGAGCCTTTTAGATGAAAACGAATTATACAGCCAGATTTAGCGTACCCCATATTTGCAAACGTTGTTTGAGCAGAAAAAATAATCTCATCTTGCTAATATGTACGGTAAATAGATCGTTAAAGGTTTGAATTTCATCACGTCGCCTTTTCCGCATTGCGGCGATGGAATGCGTGACGTCACGTCATTGTTCAGCCATTGTGACGTCACGTCAGGTGAAATGGGGTGTAATATTAATAGATAGATTATATTTCTTGCCTATTAACTAAAACTCTTCTAGTCAAGTTGTAAATTGTCCGCACATTTCTCCTTTGCATATGAAGCCCGGATGGCAATTGTTAATGACGACATTGACCCTGACTGACCCCAAAACATAACAAAAAGACGTCACGAACAATAGCGTGACCCCGAAAGGTCACTATAATTCCCCGCCAATGTGCGCGTGTAAGCGATCCAGACCCTTGGGTCGGATAGAATTTTCCAGCAACGCCGAAATTCGGATATCCGTTTAGTATGCAAGAAAAAAATATTCCTACACCCCTTTCTTACCCTGGACAGCTCTATCTTACACACACGGAAATGAGAGAAAAAAGACGATATTCACATCACATAAGGTAATATTGCTATTGAAAGTGACAAGTGGATGGTGTAGATAGATCAGAAAGAGTGTGTGTGTTCTATATGAAAAAACGTATACATCAAATACGGACTACACTTGATGATTGTTTTCCCCATTTTATTCCATTTTAAGAAAACACTATAAGGCGAATATAATGGTATTATTTGTGGTAAGGGCCACACAAAACTGAGAGCAGCTTCTAGAAATATGAGAATTGTCGAATTATGTATTTTTTGACCTTTTACTATGTAAACATTCCAATGCATTCAACTGATGTTTTACCTCTTACTTTGTGTAATTGATGGTTTGTATTCGGGAAAAAGGATTGATTGCCTCGTTATGATAGATTTCATAATATGTTATTTCTTTATTACTGTTCTGTTGTTATCGGATTAAGTAATGCTCAACCAACGGACATCTGTCTGAATTTTGTCTGAATTCTGTGTCTGTGTTAGACCATTCCTATCGTTGTTTTCTTTCGTTTTATAAGGGCTTTCGCCTCTCTTGTTTCACAACACTTCAGAAGAAAGATTTAATTTCAAAAGTACAACTAATAACAGAAAAAAAGATAACAATACAGCAGACGTTCATTATACATTTATTAGCCTTGTGGTAAAGTATCACGAGTCTTTGTTATTTCGAGATTAGCCATGCTTCAATGAAGCTTCGCCTTCGTGAAACATGTCAAATCGAGGAGAAAGACAGAATCGTTTTTTTCCCTACCGTAAGAGCAAATTATGTATTGTAAAACCCAAAACGGACAATAAACAACAATGGAAATGAGCAGGTTTTCACACCACTGTTGGCGTCTGCTTCAGAATTCAGGTGTCGTGCCTCTTTCTAATTTTTCACAGAGATGTTTCGATTTAAGAAAAAAAATCCACCATGACATGGGAAACTGAAATGTGTTAGTACGACACGATATTTTATTTTCCCGTCATGTGATCAATATAGTCCAATCAGCTGTTGTAAAGATTAGGGCTATAATTATAGCATTAACCTGTTTTGCATGGTTATAATAAAACACTCCGTTGGTGACTACCGTGGTGGTTATGCCCTGTATTGAGAGACAGCTAACAGCCAGATTACTTTGCCACCAGTATTAAGTTCGACAGTGCTGTTGATGAGATACTACCGAGCCAATGCTATTACGTATTTTGGAATTATCCTTCCCGAGAGAAAGATACTCTTTGTCATAGACTTACCTTATTTGACTGCTATACATGTACGTATGCTGTGAGTAAGAGATAACCTGTTTACAGGTAATACAAGCCATTACATAATGCATCATTAGTCTATTTATTGATTAGGATGCAACATCTTGATTTAATTTCACTTCTTGGGAATATGTTTTAATGTAAAGAACCGTTTCCCATCAAAGTAAGCTCTTTTATATACCTTATGTCACAGTTCAATAAAGTGTCTTAAAATATTACGATATACAACCAAAGCAAGTAGTCGTGTTTTATATGTGTTTCACTGCTACGATACAATGTAGGTAATATGTCATCCATTCAAGACGCAAAAATGACATAAACCCCACTAAACATTACATCAAGACGAACATCAATCAACTAGGACCAAAACTTTAACCAAAGACATAATCGGAGCAGGAAAAGTAGGTACTACTAGTAAGTGAATGTCACAATCGAAGCAGGTCGGCGTGTAATATTACTAGTGCATGAACATTCCATAATTAGGACAAGTTGGCTTTGGGTACTACACAAATGTACAACTTCTTAAACCTTTAATTCAGAAGATGTTTTTGTGGGGTATTAAAAGCAATTAAACATAATAGTCCGAGCAGATCGGCGTGGGGTATTACTAGTCATTACACATTACAATCTCAGCAGGTCGGCGTGGGGTATTACTAGTCATTACACATTACAATCTCAGCAGGTCGGCGGTTAACCCGGGTATTACTAATTTGAAGTATGGAATCTCTCAAGACCATCAGTACAAAAGTTAAGCACAAGGTTAAATCATTTTAACAAAGCAATAAGAATAGATGGAAAAATAAAATTCCTACACAATGAGAAATAAATTGATTAAAGGCAAATGTCAAATCACCAAGGCCCAGTTGTTGAAAGATAATTAGCTAGCTTAATCAGTGATAAGAGCAAATTACATTTTTTATATATCATTAAAACACAACGATTAACTGATTTAATCTTTTTTTAAAAGCAACTATTGCAGCAGAGTAAAATTACATTTTTCCTTGGAATATTAACCAAATTATTAAAAGTCAAAATACATGTATGTCGTTAAACAGTGAATAAGCTTATCACCTTCTGAACAACTGAGTCCTCGAGTTTACCACTTCTGAACAACTGAGCCCTCGAGTTTACCATAGGCAAATGATAAAAGACGACAAGAGAATACCGATTTATCAACAAAACCGTATTATACTGGATAGAAGACTATGATAAAGAAATTATAAAAGTTGTATAAAAATATGGAAAACAAAACATCTGTCTCTTTTAAGGAAGTTCCTTATACATGTAATACATTACCTTATCATTTTTAAAATGACACTACAAATAGAGATAGGTGGGCATTCAATTAAGCCCAAGAAAGAAAATCATGATTTGTTAGGAATGGAAAAGGGATTTTTTACAGAAAGGGGTTCTGAGTGTAGATCTGCCGAAAGGATGAATGAAAAAAATGGTTTAAACACGTTTGTTATAATAAAACATATCAACTTCGCGTAGAAAGAAAGTAATTTATGCTGATATTGGAACTAGGAAAGCAGTAAGATATAATTGATTGAGACGCTTGATGCTAAATTGGGACCATCAATTTCCCTATAAAGTGTCCGATATCACAAGAAATATCCTTCACATACCTCTTAATTTTCAATGAAGGTCTTCATTGATGTAAACAAACTCCCGTAGCAGTAAAAATGAAGTTATTGCTCATCATCTGGTTCGCATGTCCCTACCGAACAATAGTTTTCCTGTGCTTACACCCGTCACTGTGTGTTGTGTACTTGGGTACATCAGCAAATAATCGTCAAGATCATCTTTCCAATTACGACCATCGGCTTGAGAAATTCGGATTCGCTTCATAATAGAGCGATTTTGCCTTTCGACCTGACCGTTGGCTTGCGGTCATAACGGAGTAGTTTTATGATGCGCGATACCATTCTCCTGCAAATAGTCTCGAAAGTGGTCACTTATGAACTGTGGCCCATTATCCGTCTGGATCGAACAGGGTAAGCCATGTGTGACAAATATCTTGGAGAGAGTAATGCATTTTTCTGGTCCGCTTTGGTGACTCCCTTCCCGACCGCATACAATTCTAATGCATGAATCCATCGTTTCCACCTGTCGCTGATACCACTCGTTTCAGATGTATCGAACAGTGGGATGGAGTGAACATCCGCTAATAATACGGCTGCCATCACGTAAATGAGTTCCTGAGCCGTCCTCGTCGCCAAGTTGTAGTGTATGGGAAGGACACTTGAGACCGATGCACGTGGAATAATAATTCAGACGCTTTCAGATACAATGGTCGCCATGCTCTGTTTTTCCCCGGAAGTGACATCACAATACATAAGGTGTGTATAATATATATAATGGTAGGACTGGGGTCCGGACCGGATTCACACATACACTACAATAAGTACATCTGAATCCGCCGCTGTGCAAATAACACGCGAGCGCTGTATAGGTAAATGCAGGTCAGAGTTAGGGTCAGATACCGACACGCTTCCGCGAGCAAGTACATCTAAATCTAAGTCCGTTATTGGTCTATTGTGAACTGCGTTTTAGGAGCGTTTTTAACCAAACGTTTTTGTGCGTTTGCGTTGAGTTTGCGTTGAGTTTGCGTTGCGTTTGCGTTGCGTTTGCGTTGCGTTTGCGTTGCGTTGCGTTTGCGTTCCGTTTGCGTTGCGTTTGCGTTGCGTTTGCGTTTAAACGGACAAGAAAAACGGTCCAGGGTCTGTACGTTACACTGGGACATATGAGAGTAGTCATGACTTATATCACTATAGTAGTACGTTACACTGGGACATATGAGAGTAGTCATGATTCATATCACTGCAGTAGTATGTTACACTGGGAAATATGAGAGTAGTCATGATTTATATATGACTACAGTAGTATGTTACACTGGGAAATATGAGAGTAGTCATGACTTATATGACTGCAGTAGTACGTTACACTGGGAAATATGAGAGCAGTCATGTCTTATATTATATCTTACATTACTACTGTAGTACGTTACAGTGAAAAATATGAGTTAACTTAGGTTTTACTACCGTATTGTGACAGTTACAGGATGTAGTGTGAACACTTTCTTCACCAATTGCGATCGTTATTTGGATGTCTGCCAATAGACTGTTGCAATCAATATTTTGCTTGAAATAAGTCTTTGAACATGCTGCAGATAATTAATCAGAAAAAATATATTTATGTGACAACTTCGGCAAGATTGTTAACATCGTGAACATAATCGCACGCAATAGCTTTACGTTATGGACATACATACATATAAACGCTGAATGCAAACAAAGAAGGGGTACCAATTTGGTCCTTCTATTGGCTATCTCCGATGAGTTATATTTTTTGGCATATAAATACTTTCGGTTTATACCGTCATGATATGACATGAAAATTAAGGTCAGTTTGGAACCAATTCTAAGATATGACGGGGTAAAGTGGGGGACCAAAATCACAAATGATCGCTGTTTAACAAAACCACATGGTATCTTTCAAACATTTCTCCATTATTTTGATGTATCATATAACACTTAAGCTGCAAATAATATCAATGATTAAAAACTAAAACATCAGTATTTTGGTTACAGCAACCTTGTCGTATGTTGGCTTTTCACTCAACGATTCCCTCTATTTCTTGCAATAATCTTATTAAATTGTATTTATAAGTATCTAAGCCAAATCGTAACCAAAAGAATTGGGGGTCGAATTTCTTCCTACCTTTTAAACTTATATGACAGGACACTATTTTCAAACATCAGTTCCAAAATTATCATTTAAACGGCGTTATACGTTGCAAGAGAATGTTATAGTCAAACACTGTATTCAGTCTATTGTTACACATCTATGAGTACATCGTTTCAAAAACGGCCTGAAATCAGCGGTCATTTCATGTGTTCTGTTTTATGAATCAAACTTGATCGCTTTATATGAATGAACGACACCTTACGTTTGTGTTAAAAATTTCATGTTACCGTTATATCATTACATCGCATGTCATCTTCCACTACAACACGAATACCAGAAGTAGGAATTGCATCGATTCATCGCATAAAGGAATGGCTATATTTGAAATAACTCATACCTTGGAGTGTAGTTCATTGTCAAAAACATCAAAACAATTTCGATGCAAGCATGATATTCACAATTGACACGACAACCTTCCGTCACTTCATTAATTCACGTACAGATCATTAATCAGCAGTTCGCATTACAAATATGGGCAATGAGGTTTTAATGATATTTTAATCTCATATGCCGTGTAACTAAATGCATTAGTCACATTTTACTGGTTGTAAAGCTTATTTTAATATCAATTAGACATATATGCCGTCATTTGCTATTCTCTGTACTAATCAGTTATCTTTCACCATTAACATAGCTAATTCAACATAGTAAATTATCATCTTAAATAATCCATCAATCTATATAACATAAATCATTAATTTATATATATGTATATATATATATATTATAAATGTTTTTATAGACCTAGATAGAAACCGTATGTTTTGGTGTAGGGTTTTATTTTGTTCAACGTCCTATCAACAGCTTACGTCATTTAAATATGTGCCTCCATGTGTGGAAACACGGACAGTGTGTGTGTGTGTGTGTGTGTGTGTGTTGTGTGTTTGTGTGTGTGTTTTGTGTGTGTGTGTGTGTGTGTGTGTGTGTGTATGTGTGTGTGCTGTGTGTGTGTATGTGTGTGTTGTGTGTGTGTTTTGTGTGTGTGTGTGTGGTATGTGTGTGTGTGTGTGAGTTGTGTGTGTGTGTGTGTTGTGTGTGGCGGTGTGTGTGTGTGTGTGTGTGTGTGTGTGTGCTAGGAATAGGGTATATTGGTGTATTTGCCTCATTGCGATAGCGCGGATTTGATGCCGATTCATTTCGCTACCTTACTTAAATGCCATGCCGAAAGCATCCAGCACAGTTTCCCACCCGGTCACATTATACTGACAACGGGTAAACCAGTTCTTGTGATAACTCATAGATGCTGAATGGATAACAGGGGATATCAACTACCATTCTAAGGACTTTAGTATGAATGGGACTAGGTACAGAAACCATTGCCTACCCAACTTTGGCGAACGTTCAACACAAAATCCAATGCTGTGGCTTTCCAAGCAAGAACATGTAACAATTGACCAGCTTATTCATAATGGAAATCTGTCTTTGAAATGTATTTCTTTGTCACCTTCGTCGATAGTGTTTAGGGTTAAAACAGAATCGCATGCAATAGGTGCATTTGCTGTCAGATGGCGTCACAAACCTGTTAACTGTGGATGCAGTAATATTAATCAAGAGGCACAGCATAATAGCTTAGGACTAGGGAAACTCCTTCATCCTACGTAATAACTTATAAGGACTAGGGAAACTCCTTCATAATAACTTAGGACTAGGGAAACTCCTTCATCCTACTGTTTTACAGTTATGAGCCTATTCAAATAGTTAGTGAATCATAATTTATCTTTGATATGAATAAGGCAAAACAATTGTTTGCTTATATGAATGGATAACACTTAATGTTCGAGATAAACTATGAGACCTTGTATGATCGATTACGGTTCCCCAAGGGCCATCTGTACATTGCATGTTGTCTTCCGCTCAAGCACAAGTATCAGAGTCCAAAGTAAATTGATCAGCAGAAAAAGGGAATATTTATAATGGTAATCTCGCCTTCCCTGGAGTGTATTTCATTGTCATGTGCATCAAATAGTCACCATGCCAATACGATATTAAGATTGGTAATGGCAGCATTCCCTTCATCAATACCTATATTGCTTAATAATCAGATATCCAATACAAATATTATCAATTTTTATGTTTTCTAGTCAAAGTTCCAGAGTATAAAAATGAAGCATTGACGCTTAGCTCTATAAGAAGGAAATCATTTCTAGAGAGATAAACGTAGCACACAGTGAGCTTCTTCATACAACTTGTTCGTTCTTGTAGGACTCATCGGTGATGCTCGGGATCGAAATGCTGAAACTCCAATTGGTGTAAACTAATGTTGAAACGAAGGGAGAGGTTTGTAAAATCCCTTAAACTATTATTTTAATAATTATGAGTACTGGCTAACCCTAGCCCTAACCCTTTGGCAAGCTTCGGGAACTAAAACATCCCCTAGAAAAAGTCTACCACCTTGTGTCTTGAAAGTTGAACGTTACAAACACGCAATCGCACCTTTAAAATTATTTGGTGATAGAAACAGTAAGACAAAATAATTACGCTGCATCATAGAGCTGTTGGTCTGTTGGTGCAGCGTTGGCATTTAAGAAGGTAGTACACATCACATTCTGACCAAGTGCTTGAAATTAAAGAAGCTTTGTGCTGATAGATCCGATGAATGAAGAGAAAAACACTATATCCAACAAACATGTGATTTCTGACACTTGTGACAGAGTTGATTGAACGGCCCTCGTATACTCCCTGTACAATAATAGTATAGATGGAGGTGTCCATGCCTATCATATTTTAAACAACAAATGTTTGAATCTGTCGAAAATTTCAAGCGAACCCTAACCCTAAACCTAATTCCAAATGGTAGGCGAACAAACCTATAACCATAACTAACACCTAACTCCTAACTCTAACCAAAACGGTGTGTTAAATACAGGTTCCCCAACGAGTGATGGTTATTTATCATGTTTATCTAATTCGAGTTAGTTAATCTTCAAATTGTATAAAGACACGAGGTTTACCGAGTGTCTCTTTCAATTTGAAAATTAACTAACGACAGTTAGATAAACGTGATAACTAATCATCACGAGTTTGGGGACCTGTTTCTCCCATAACGTTCGTATTGTATCTAAAAAAACAACATTTTCTCCTTGGAAAATACATCATGTGTGTTTTCGATGGGGGAAACAATTGCCATAGAGCATGACGTCACAATGGAAAATGACGTCAAACAGCATTGTTACGTGACGTCATAAATCAAAGATTGACCAATGAAATCACGTCCAGGGTGTTACCAACCAGTGGGTTAGGGTTAATGAGTCGGGAGTGAGGAAACCTACAGATGTTGTGGGAGAAATGTACATAACCTGATGCTTGTGATTATCAAACTTCACTGATTGAATTCATCTTTTAGAGAAAGGTACTCCTTCTTTCAGTGTAACAAGCTCTAAACTGGCTTAACATATTTGATACTGGACTTCAACAAGGAATTCAATACTTGGGTAGATGTATCTTTGGATAGTTGTCTTTGTCGATTTTCCATCATAACAAGCCTCTGTGGTTCAGCTGGTCATCTTTAGACCACGGAACCTTTCAAAAGTTGATTCCGCTACTGTTCCCTTGTGATGGAACAATTCATGAATAATATCTTGTGCTAAAACTATCTACATTTACAGTTTCAACAAACTAGTCCAATTCTACAGAATGCACCTTACGGGCTTGGATCTGTACTTACATATGTGTACGTACCTGTTTGTACTTGAACGACATATTTTCTAAAAAATCTCCTTGATCGCCGCATTTATGGGACTTTTTTCACCACACAGTTTACAGTTGTGAACACATTAACCATACTTCATATAACCATGTGCTTCGGCCTTTTCGCCAGGCGTCTGTTTTTTCGGGTTTATCGTGTGATTTCTGTAAATTTTCAAGAATTTATCAAACGTTTCACTAACTTTCTCGACAAATACTTTTCTTTTCATCTGTGAATCTGGCTGCTTTTTTCCAAGTTTTAAATAGTTTGTTCCACTAGGTCACCATTAGGGTTAGGCTAAAGTTATATTAGGGCTGCCAGTGTTTGTGTACCCTAGGTTCATCCCCATTAAAAGTCGGTATCCTTGCACCATTAGGAGGGCTATCAAACGACGCTTCCTGTTCAACTTATATTTTTGATGAAGCAATTTATTGGTATTATAAAAGTATATTGCAATGGTTTACTTCAAGCATGTATTCATTACAGAGCCCTAATATTACACAGGCAAGTCCCTTTTCACTACTTCCACGTTGAGTTTAGACGTACGTAGGACAACTTCTTGTTAGATTTCGAATCTTCCTGCTCGCCTGCAAATACCATCACCAATAACTAGTTAGGTGAAGCTCGATAATCGTATCTCTGTACAAAGAACTATTTTACTTAAGTCTTTCAACGCACTGTGGTGCTGTTGACTATTTTGATGAAGATTTTATCATAAGACTTTATTATTAGGAATAATTATACTCGAGTTTTTACCATTCCACAACGACACCAGCTTACCACTATTTACCTCAAGATTTTAGTATTACTTCGGTACTAGTTACTATTTTATTGAAGTGTTTTTAATCGCACTACGGTAAAACTGATTTCACCGTTAGAACTGTAATTGGATGCAATTGTAAAAGCTAATTTACGTAAAGAGATATTTATTGGATCTTTTGATTAATCAATCAATCTTCTAATAGCTTGTACTGGCATTGTAACAATATTGAAGTAATTAACACGAAACCTGTGCGACTGGCGATATTGCTAAACCAATGTTTTCTGATTAAGTACACTGATGTATGACCCAGATGTCGACTTTGTCCCGCATTAATTAACGTAATGGCAATGCCCTCGGAAAGAAAATGCACATTGACTGACATTGGTGGCAGAAAGTATCTCTTGATTTCCATACAAATGTAATTGGCATAAACTATCTTTTACGGAAAGCCTGGTTGGGAGTTGTCAATTTGTTCATAATTCCGCCCCTTTTTGTGCTCTTATTCTAACGTTTATTTGAGTAAATACATTATTCGCTGAGAAATTACAGGTCGTAATTTAACTTATCCTTATTAGGTCTCAAATCATAATTACAACACTTTTGATTTTCCTCTAAATAATTAAAATAAGATTCATATAATAATCCGATTTTGTATGTTAATGACCGTAGCGACTAAACAACGACTGATCTGAGTACATCTTGACTAAATTAGATGATCCGACCACGAGGGCTCTCTATAAAAGGTTTACTTGCCGAAATATACACAATTGAAGTTCCAATCTAAGCCGCCTTGCTACTTCCAGTCGCCATGTTGTAAACATGACCTAAGCTCGAACTGATGCGCGTTTGAAAGAGTTTGAAGAATTGCAAAGCTTCTAAACGATAATCACCATGAACTTTCAAATGTTAAAACACATTTTTTTGGAAAAAAAATCTAGTTTCGAGATTATGATCAAACGTCGTCTGCTTCGCAAACATTCAAGAAAATAATATTTACAATGTATTGATAT
>JAUMHH010200900.1:0-13397 GCA_032359455.1 Chlamys rubida | reverse complement strand
GACATCACTAACCAGAAGTATAGCGACTGCAGAAAAACAAGCAGGCCCCTGACATCACTAACCAGAAGTATAGCGACTGCAGAAAAACAAGCAGGCCCCTGACATCACTAACCAGAAGTATAGCGACTGCAGAAAAACAAGCAGGCCCCTGACATCACTAACCAGAAGTATAGCGACTGCAGAAAAACAAGCAGGCCCCTGACATCACTAACCAGAAGTATAGCGACTGCAGAAAAACAAGCAGGCCCCTGACATCACTAACCAGAAGTATAGCGACAGCAGAAAAACAATTGCCTTACAATTCTATGTCTCATTTACTGTACCAACAACCAGCAATAACACACAATATATACGAGATCCTAGTCCTCAGAGGTGAATCCTTGTCTGGGAATACTTTTAGGTTGTCTGTAGTATTGTAAGGTTGCACGAGTGTGTGGGATCATTGGAGATAGAACATTATTGTTCGGATTCAAGGTTCTGAGGAAGTTTGAAATCATGGTACAATGGAGTTTGAAATCATGGTACAATGGAAGTTTGAAATCATGGTAAAGTAGAAGTTTGAAATCATGGTACAATGGAAGTTTGAAATCATGGTAAAGTAGAAGTTTGAAATCATAGTATAACAAAAGTTTGAAATCACGGCACAATGTAATTTAAAATCCTGGTATGACAAATGTTTGAAATTAAAGAACAATGGAAGTTTGAATTCATGGTAGACTGGTGTTAGCGATAAACAATTTTGAAGTGATGATGAATCAGCATTGTGAGGTTTGAAATCGGGGATACATTTATGAGGCGGTCTCTTTCACAAAATGTTCAGAGGATACAAATGATAAGTATCTAAACAAAGCCAGTAATTGCTGCACTTTTCAGTATGACTTATCAGTAACTATTAGTCTATCATAGAAAGTGGAAACTCTTATGGTAGAAACTATAATTTATATGGTGAAGTGCCATTAAATTTCTCTGCGAGAATTAAAATCTGTATGAAGTGTCTTCGTAATTCTGTGTAAGAATTATTATCTGATGAAGATGAAGTGCCATTCTGCATAAGAACTAAAATGTATCTGTTGAAGTTCCTTTGTCATATCATACAGAACCTACACTTTGCTGTGACGATTAATTGTTAGTAATTGGCCAATCACATGAGAGATATGAGCTACAGCAGAAGTAGTTAAGCAGGTAGCAGCGGTATCCTGTCATAACAACGTTACTCTGCACTATCTACTGACATGTCTGGTCTAACAGCACAAGTATGCCTCGGTGATCATTCAGTTGGCTTACTGCACTTGAAAACTGTTGCAATTCTTGAAAATAAAAATGCCAAGAGGAACATAAAACTTATTTTTGAAACTTGAAGAGTGTTGCAACACTTGGCGATAAAAAACATGGAAGCAAACCGGGAAATTGACGTTCAGAGTATTTGAAGTGTGTTGTCTGTAGGAGAATCGTGTTACGGTAAGAGGCAGGTTGTCGTTGTATTATCTCTCCGACACAATGCATTGTGCTGTAATTAGATATGTGAATGGCAGATAGGAACTTTTAGAGACAAAGCCAGTAATTAGTTGTAGAGTGATGTCCTTATTACATAATAACACATGCAAGTAGATGTTGTTTGTACTTTTACATGATAAATGATGGAGGTAGGTTTTGTACTTTATATAAAACCCACTAACCGGTAACGCCTGAGCTGTGTTGTGATTGGAACCCCCCCTATATTATATTATATAATGCGAGGTATTTGTTGTTCATACTTAAATGTTGGTGTTTGTTTTTTGTACTTTTAACAAAAGACATGTTGTTTGAAGTTTTACATACATAGGCAGGGGTTGCTTCTTCAAAGTGGTATTTGTTGTTTACACTTTAACATAATAATGGAAGTGTTTATTGCTTGTGATTTTACGTAATAACATGGGTGTTAATTGTCTTTATTTTAACATAACAGGGGTTTAATTTTGTTTCTATTTATTTGTACTTTTACATAAAAACAGACATAGGTTAATAGTTTGTACTTAAAACATAATAACAGGTGTGTTTGTTGTTGTTTATATTTTTACATAATAACAGACGTAGGTTGGTGTTTTTTTGAACTTTTACTGCTGTTAGCGACTCATGCACTTGTACACACAAAATGATATATGTGTCGTAACCAAAAAAACAGCACTATCAATGGCCGTCTCTAACGAGTGTTTATGCTTTACACAGAGGCTGAAGGGGTGATACTTATCAACAAACCTATTTTCCCACAAGTGCTTGTCAGCAGCCCTGTTTTACCAAACACCAATGCAAGTGCCTGAAATACTCTTATATAAGGAGGCCCATTTTAAGATTTAAGTAGTGAATTAAAGATAAATACAGAAATACATAAAGACAAATTGAAGCTCTAACAGAGAAATACAACTGGGACTTCATCTTCAGTAGAAACTTTGTAGTTCTGACACAGCAACTGGGACTTCATCAGAGAACTTGTTCTTCTCTTCCATTTTTCTTCATTTTTCTGCATCCATCTTGTCCATACATATCATTGATGACATTTATTACTCCCTCCAAGAAAAGGTTTTCTTTTTTTAAAACAACAATCAATATCAATGAGGCACACCTTGTGCCGGTATATATATATTCCTTGTAATTCCTTTTGAAAGATAAAACATGATGATGTGTACAACAGAACAATATACATCTACCGACACCGAGGTTAGTTTGTCACATACCTGTGATTTTTTCTCTCGTTTCTTCTTCACACGATTGTTTTTCTCTTTATCTCGTTCTTTATTCTGTGAGTTGCACAATTCTTTCTTGTCATTGGATTTGAGGTTCATCGAGTTCTTCACAGCATTCTGAAATAATGAAATAAACGATGAGATAAAAAGTGTTAATATCAAATGTATTCATATCAATATAAAATACATATAAAGACTTAAGTAAACACTAGTACAGAAATGTACAATTTCAAATCTGAAATACTAACCCACAGGCAGAAATTAAAACATTCTACTATCCCAACCTCCATTTTTATAGTAAATATTTAACATTTTACTAGCCCTACATAAAATCTGCTAGCTCCCAGGCTTCAAGAATAATACACCCCTGCAGTAGTAATTCACAATCAAATATGTCCAAAAAACATCACATCAGCATATTCCGTCTTTGCGTATTGCAGAGTTATCTTCTCTTGTGAGCAGGTATTGGTTGTTACGTCATTTGTTTGTGAGAGTAACGTCATCAATTTTTGAGAAAACGACGTAATTTTCTCACACAAACCAATGATGTAACAATCAATACCTGCTCACAAGAGAAGATAACTCTGCAATACGCAAAGACGGAATATTCCAATGTGACAGAAGAGTAACTTTGACAGAAAAGCAGTTTGATAGGATTGGTTTGATTGCACTTTACGTCCAATTAACAGCTACGTCACTGAAGAACGAGCATGTTTTAAGTGGTGGAGGAAACTAAAGTACCCAGAGAAAAACCTAGCCACCACCCCAGGTAGGTCTCGAACCCGTGACCTAGTAATGGAATACCATGGATTGTGTACGGTCTGACGCCTAGCCACTTGGCCACCGCAGCCGGAAAAGCAGTATAAACAATTTCCTTCCAATGTAATAGTAAAACAACATGGACAATTTTATTCCTGGGTAATATAAAAGTAACATGGGGAGTCTTATATCAATGAATTAGTTAGAAAAAAAGAAAAGAACTTGGAAACAACAGCTTATTTTACCATATAAAAGAAAGCAATGTGAAAACAGCAAAATTTAGATGTAGTTGGAAAGAAAGTTTTGCTTTAGTTACAAATATATGTTTTAACAGCAACACAGTAACTATCAGTATTGATCTCTTACACCCAGTCTTACATCCTTACATCAGAACACCACAGCATTGATACACAGTCAAACACAGCCCTGGAGACAGAATACAGATTGAAAGTCATTACAACAGAGATACAGTGTCATCAAATTGTTAATACCAGCAGCAAGGCCATTTTATACAGACAGGAATTGATTAAATCTTTTTTTTTCCCAGTTGAATCATTACCAGGTCACTTGCCCCCACAGACCTTCCAGGTTTGTATTATTAGAAGGAGAATTTGCTGCACAAAAGATTGAAAGGTCAAAGGTTAATTGTGTCTCTTGAATTGATTTTAGGAGTTAATAAAGCTAAATGTAGCTATGGGGCTTGGAGGCACATGCCCACTTACAGGCCCTCGGAGTATGGTACACAGAACGGAGAACAGCCATCTGTGCAGCAAATCTCCTGTTTTATTGAGCATTGTGTGGCTTCTTCCTCCACTTCATTACAATTCATGGCGGCTTTTCACATAATACGACTGGTTGGTTGTTTAGAACCTTGGAAATACGGGACCAAATACGCAACATAACAATGGCAGGGGAAGGAAAGGAAGGGATTGGGACGAATTTCAATATCATGAAATTAAAATACTGTATATAATATACCGGAAAATTTTGCCCCGTCAAACTTTCTCCTTTCACCCATGAAATCAATATTTGCCCAGTGTTAATTTCACTGTACATATTTAATTATTATGTTTATCATGCTGATTCCTGGTATACAGTAGGTGTTTTACAATCAGATGGCAGGACACTTAAGTCATCTACAGGTAAATTCCTATCTTAACCTATAACTGATATTCTATGAAAAATCTAATTAAAAGTGTTCATGTTTTCACTGACACATATAGTGAAACATATTTACAGCTTGTAAATGTAAACAAACACAGTCAATTCACAATTATCATGAGACATATCAGTTGCACATAACTGTACAGAGCAGGACCTCTTCTCACACAAACTGAGTTTGGCTGCTGCTGACCTGTCACATACATTTTGTGTAGAGATTAGGTAGCCAGTGGTTTGCCTGTATAACGAATCCTGGCCTTTAAGAAATGAAAAGTATGGCATGATCGTAGGTGCACATTTTATAATATGTAGAGAGATACCAAACGACGTTATTGAAATATAAAGCACATACATGCAGTAAGTAGAACTGAAATACATCGGGGATGTTCTTGGTTTCTTGATGAATGGCATTGATATAACAATGAATAGAATGAACGTTATTTATATATTTTTCAAGAGAGCGAATTTGTCACAATGGAACAGTATCAACTTTACCTTTTATATATATAAGATTATTTATACAAATAAGTACCATTATACTGTCACAGAAGTAGTATCACTAAATGTTATATTATAGTAGAATTTGTATATAGTATCACTATGACTTTTTGTCCTAGTAACCTATTATACAATTAACCTTCAATAGATTACAGGGGATTGTTCTATCTTTGTAAACTATAATACAGTTAACATTCAAAAGATTACAGAAGAACTTGTATATTATATTACAAATATAAGGCATATAACAGAAGAACATGATACAGTGTACGATCTTTTTTATACTGGCATTTTAACCATGTCGCCATATTGCAGTATAAAACCAATACTGTATAACAACATAATTATATCCCAGTATTGTTCCATTACAGCAAATACATCCAGGATAGATATGGATACTCTAAAACAACATCCGCCTACTTCAATGGGGCTGTATACGACATCTCGGTTCTCATATCGCCGCTCGTTGGTAGTCTTCTAGTAAGTTGCGGCTAATAACAAGGGATGAACTAAAAAAATATATATTATATGGAATAATGAAGAACATATAATTTTTAATTAATTATTATAGGTAGGAAGTTGAGAACGACTTGAGAATGGATTTGCCCATTTGGGAATTGATTTTCTCAAAAGAGAACATTTTCGTTGAAAATCATGTATATGTTTAGCAGAATATATATATTTGTACTCGTGATAGTCTCAACAATATACACGCATTGTGTTCTCGGGGTTCGTCTTGAGAACAATTGTCTCATCGCAAGCCTCTCGATTGTATCCACGTGCTTGCTATGAGGAAATTGTCCCAACGATAAACCCTTAAAGTACAGTGTGATAATCTATGAATATTTATCTGCTGAAACGCCAAACAAAAGCAGAAAAACAGATAATAAAACAGGAAATAGCGTATACAGATTAAATAAGGCATTCTGAAATTACCTGTGACTACACATCTTTCCAATATATAGGGGGAATTTAACTGGTTTTCGTTGAATATCATTTTTTCATGAGAATGGCAGTATACCGATTTATACGAAGTTCGAGTGAAAAAGCCCGGTTTATTCTGTCATTTATATTCAGTGTATGATATTCAACGGGCACGTCGTTAATTGTCTCTTTGTTACACCGAAAGGTTACAAACTATTACTTATTCTACCGCCGACTTAACTGCAGTTGGACAGAAAATCCGTAGTTGTGAATGAAGAAAACAAACCTGATTGGTCAATATAAAATCTATACAGGATCTCTGTTCCTTACATGTACAATGTATAGCGTTTCGTATATCTTCACTACAGTAACGATATCCGTTTTTGTTTTATCAAATTGATACATTCTTATTTTTTTCCACTCTGGTAAAAGTGTGATGAAAGTTTCTATTCGGAGGAAAGCATTATACACCTTTTTGGCTTTTTCAGGCATTGATCAATTGTCACGGGATGGTTCTCATTGCTACATGTGTGTTCACGTTGCCTATCTATCCACTCCTCTCCTATTGTCCAGAAGTTCATCCTCTCATTCTTACCATCTGGATTGGCGCCGCCTACACATTCGCCGCGGTGAGCAATATCTGCAACTCCTGAAATTATCTGGAGGGTTTTCAAAGATGAAAATACATTGTTAAGTCTATCTAAACGTTTTAAACATTGAAGACTCATCCGATTAATAATAACGTTTCAACAATTGTCGACATGTTACTTTATGAGAACAATAACAACAATGATATAGGGTATGCATTCATATCAAGTTCAATAATATATAAACGAAATTGTGATATAAAGCAGATAAAGCATTTTCTATTAAGAAATATGTCAAAATCACTATCTATTTTTCTGTGTCAACGTACTGTCATCTTCATACAATGTTACAAGCGTCTCTGTCTCCATGTTGCCGAATCTTAATGCTAGTTTGTCTGTGTGTGTGTGTGTGTGTGTGAATTATTTACCTTATGTGTCACCTTAATACATGGTTCGCAGTACGCGTGTCTGTCATAATCTTTGTACCTTATAACAAGTGTATCTGTGTTGTTTACCTTATTGCACATGTGTCTGTATTACAATGGCGTGTATGTGTTTGCGTATCATTATCGTTATACATTAGTACAGGTGTGTTTGTGTCGGCGTATCATTATCATTGTACATTATTACATATGTGTATGTGTATTATAATGGTGTGTCTGTGTCGGCGTATCAGTATCGTTGTACATGTACCTTATTACAGATTAGTCTGTGTCCGTTCATTATTAGCGTTGTACATTATTACATATGTGTATGTGTATTACAATGGTGTGTCTGTGTTGGCGTATCAGTATCGGTGTACATTATTACAGGTGTGTCTGTGGCCTTGCATTATTATCGTCGTGCCGAGGCACGCCATTGGTACGGCCATAGGTATTGCGACATGTATCCAAGGTCTGGGTATCGGGTTGACAAACCTGGTAACGGGAAAATTCCTCGGCTTCACGGAAGAGTAAGATTTCATATGTTTACTTATTATGTAAGAATAATTAAAATTTGAATATTTTCTGTTCTAATATTAACGACGTCGCTACATTCGCCCTGACGCCTTATCAAGTATCCTATCAATTTTTAACATAAAAATAAAGAAATTGCCATGTAGTTATAAAAACTCTTAAAGTGGAATATAACTTGGATTACACATCAATAAACATATGTCATTTATTATCATAAACCTTATATTCACACTGCCTGGTTTGATATATAGTAAAACCCCGATATAATGCCCTTTTCATTTGCCACCTCACTTACCGCCAACACATTTCAAGTTCCCTTTATTCTTTTTTATAGAATTATTTATAATTTTTCTCATCAATTTATCTCCGAAACCCTTTTTAACGCCAACATTTAACTGGACAAATGTGGCAGTATACCAAGGTTTTAATGTAATCAATTTTTGAAAATAACTTTTATTTTGCAATGATACTGTTACCATGACATTCCACGATGATTTACGTGTCATTACAGTCCGGATATGGAGTCCCTGATACATAAATATCAGAAGATGCTGCTGCTGCTACTTAGCCTGATGATATTCTGTACACTGTGCTCTATTGTACTGAACGTCTTCGACCTCAACAGGGTATCGTTTTTATGATATAAAGTAGAAAATATGTCATTTAGTACAAAATAAATAAAATGCTTAAGTAAAGCATAAAGTGATGAAGTAGCTTCAAAATATCATACTTTTGTTATTATTATTATTGCGGTAAACTATCTGTTAAAGTTTCTTTTTACATATCAATTAGCGAATTTAATTGGTTGGCGTCACATCAATGCATTTGGTGATGCAATATCTGTCCAAAATATTTTCATACAGTAAGCGCCCACTATATAAAAACTACTCACAACGATTTGAAAACTAATTACTGCTCTATTGAAAAACACGCTTACTGAAAGAATAATAATGATAAAAAATATTCATATTGTCTTTCAGGGAAGATTATTGAACAGACGACTAGCAAAGAAAGGTGCCAAAGAAATGAAAAACTTCGTCGACGAAAAATCTCCACTTATGACTGATGCCCCGAGTATACAGAGCTATGTATCCATAGACGCCAGTGTTAGTGACAACACTCCGGGAATACAGTGACAACACTCCGGGAATACAGTGATAGACCTGTTGTTAGTAATAATGAACTCACTCCTGGAATACAGTGATATACCTGTTGTTAGTAATAATGAACTCACTCCGGGAATACAGTGATATACCTGTTGTTAGTAATAATGAACTCACTCCGGGAATACAGTGATAGACCTGTTGTTAGTAATAATGAACTCACTCCGGGAATACAGTGATATACCTGTTGTTAGTAATAATGAACTCACTCCAGGAATACAGTGATAAACTTGTTGTAAGTAAAAATGAACTCACTAAGGTTGCATAAAGACATATATATATATAGCGCATAGACGCCAATGATTATTAACTCATTCCAGGAATATAGTGATGGCAAAAGTGTTATACAACAGTCTCTATACCTCATATAACCAGTTACAATGAATTTATTCCCGGAAAAAGTGATAGTCCTAGTTTTGAATATCATTACATATACCACATATGCGTCAGAAATAATGAGCTCACTCAAGGACACCAGTTAATATATCACAATATGTATGAGGATTATTATATATAAACCATGGGTATGTCCTCCAATGATCTGAACGTAGAGATGTTTATGATGGAACAAATCCCAATGACACAGAAAGTTGATGTTTTTCATATGTGCCATCCTGTGATATATATTTATATATATATATACCAAAGATATTCGGTTTTATTATGACGTTTATTCTTATGTTATATTGTTTTAAATACCTAGCTTGATTTGCTAGACTGGAAACTCCCCATGTAAGTATAAAATGTGGTATAATATTATGCGCATATGACCCTGAGTATGTCGAAAGATTAGTCATGTCATTCGATCTTATCAATTTACTACAGCAATAAAGAACATTCACTAACTCAGACACCATGTCTCCCTCGTTGTGTTGTAAATTAGCACTAACACAAAGTTCATCTACGCAATTTTAATGAAAAGCACGACAAGAAAAGTTAGCACTTTAGGTTGAAGTTATATTACATATATTATTAGGGAAATCGACATGTCATTATAGACAATGCTTAAATAAGAAAAACTTTCAGATTGTCAGATGTTTCATTTTAATCAATTAAAATCAATATAAAAAATACATCCCAATTTTATGATATTAATAATTTTTCTAGTGGCAATTTTCTCGAGAATACTAATATGTTTGATAAAAGATTATACCAGCGCTATAATGATCAATTGAGGGTTAAAACCATCAACATGGTATTTGTCAGTCGTCGTAAAACATCTGATATGTATGTTTTAACAACTTCTGGTAAATTGTTTTCAAATTTATCATCATATCTAAACATTTGCTAATTACAACATAAATGGATTTCATAAGAGTTGCATATATGCATTGTACTACATTGAATGTTCTTTCCTCAAGTCAGTTATGAAGAGAAAACATGATATTATATATAATATGTTCATGTTTGTATCATTACATCTCAGTGTCAACATAATATTTAGCAGATTAAATTCTATGTCGAAAGCCTTTTTGAGGAGTGCTGAGACAGATTACATTCCGATTACAGTAGGCCTATTTCAGACAGTGTGTTTGAAGCTGTTATACGATAAAGTATTATTCAAACGCCATAAATGATTTGCTTACTTTAATATGTTGAAAAAGTGTTTAACTAACCCAGTGGAAGATACATTTACTGGAGTAGAGTTACTTATCCAGGTATTGTGTGTCTCTTACACATTGCTAGTGTTATCATCGTCATGTGATTACCAGCTTTGCAGATACCAGACCATGATATACTCTGTCCTGTCTGTATTTATATATTTCGATATCTTGTTCTATCAACGGAGATATGAAATCTGCTTATTTGCCTGTTATAATCGCACACATTTAGTTTCTGTTAGTATGACAATGTTTCTGCTGATACTATTGGTGATATTTGTAAAATATTTTCATTTCGTGTGGGAATACCCTTTATATCCTTGTTCAATTTCAACATATTTTTATTGACAAAAGAAGTCAACAGGATTGGACATCAAGCATTGTACATCCGGTGGTGAACACATTGTTTACATATGATAAAGACATTTACATTATAGATACAAAAAGGGGAAGTAACTCTTCCCTTATAATTAAGGACTAGTAATAAACAAGTTTTGCAAAAAGATATATTTACCTAATGTATAGATACACTTTTTCCATATATATTATGGAAATATTCAAAACGTATATATTTGGTAGATTTGGCTTTATCTCCCCAAAAGATACAGGCCATACAAAGTCCATATATCACACATTAGCCATCCACTAACGAAGTTCAAAAGCCTATCCCAGCAAATATATATTTAGTTTACTGGTAGGGTCACGACAACTCTAGGTCATAGTATGATTGTTTGTACATATTTTTTTAAAAGCAAGAGTTACTTCGTATACAGTAGCTAGTACGGTTATACCCAATCATGGTGCCCAGGGAAAAGTACATATACATGTATACTATGTTATTCATGACCTTTATCATTACAATGAAAAAAAATAACAAACATTTTTTTATTCTTATCAGATATATATCATTCGTGTGTGCTTCCGCTATATCATAGAATCAGAACCAGAAGGAAAAATATGTGTTTAAATTAAATTAAATTAATTTAAGTTTAATTTAGCTAATTAAGGTATTTCATAAAGATATCTGCCAAAAGGCAAAAGAATACATGTACATAGCATGACCAATTTAACCAATTTATTTTGAATTCATGGTAAGGACTTATATCACAATATAAGGAAATCTTTGTTATTGAACTATAAAGCTGATATTTTTTGAGAATATTTTTGTTTTGGGTTTCATTACAATTACCACAGCCATGAAGCAGGACATTTATACTTAGGTGATTATGTACATCATGATTAGGATTCTGCTGTAGAGCGTGGCGAATGTTATTATACCTATTACACTCAAGAAAATAGGGGGGAGCAGTTTCATAGCTTTGGTCGCATTCACAATGCGGAGATTCAACTAAATGATCTTTATAAAGGTCGTAATTTAGGTTACTTGTACCATTTCTTATCTGACAAAGTATTAAGTTTATATTGCGATTTCCAGAATATTTGGTTGTTTCAGATTGAACATAATGATTTTGACCTAAAAAGCTTATGAAATGCTTGGTAGATTTAATATTATGAATATTAGGCGCAATTTCATTAAATACATTAAACATAGAAGGGAAAAAACGTTCATAATAATTTATGGGTCAAATATTCTATATGTTCTTATATCCTTGTTATGAGGTGGTTCTTTTATGAGAGCATAGCTCAAACTGCTGCAGAGTATGAACACATAATTTGAGCACTCTAGCTACAATCAAGTGACCACGCGCTCAGAAAATGGGAAATTAAGAAATTGTTTACCATTTTCTTTCGTATTTGTGTGGAAAACAGCGCATAAGTAAGCTGTCCCTGTGTTTCTGTTCTATATATTGACCTTGCATCGCATAACAACTGGAACATATTTTAGACCTTAAATATATAAATATAAAATAATACAATTTCAAAGGTATTTTCAAAATATCATATTTTCAAGTTCATTTTCACCTCTGAAGTAAATCATTCGAAATATGTATCAAAATCACGTTTGCGTCACGAAAAGAACAATCCTGATTCCACTTATCTTAGAAGTGAAAACTTGTTCACAAATTATATCATACACGATTGTAAAACAGGGCACTAGTTGCTTAGTATATGTTAAATGTGTTGAATCACAATCAAAGGAAACTTAAAAGAACGAAGTGAAAGCAAACCCTAAAATCCAAGTTGATGAAACTATAAGGCAAACTAAGAAAACGAATTTGCACGGAAACCCTAGAAAAGGAAGAAAAAATAAGAAGGGCAGACGTCTTCTGTTTCATCGACGACACCCGCCATTTTGGGTCATGATCAAATCCAAGTACTGCTACCAAACGGCACGCACAAATACATAGATATACATGTCATACAAGGTCACTCGATTATGGTGATTATAACAACGTGTTCATAGCCTTTATCAACCTGTATGGAAAGGTTAATTTGTCGGTTACGACGCGACATATTTCACCGAGATAATGATATTTGGAGCAAACCAATGAACATCAAATCAACTGTAACATGTGAACAACGAGGTAAGGGGAGCAGTGGTGTTATTATTAAGAAAGGGGCACAGACGTTCACAGTCGAAAGGACTGATTCGTCACGCTTATCAAACAGTTCAACATTAAGACGTCCATGTTGGGTCTTGGTAGAATAGTCCTGGATTTCCAGCTCAGGAAAAATTATACGATCGACGTGGTCAATAACTTTCTTGTTATTTAGAGACACATCGTCGATTTATCTAAGGATGAACTTAAAAGACCTTAAAGAGTCTTTATCATATATATCCTCGTTCTGATATGCACTGAAGTGAATCCAGTATGGAAAGATAAACAAATCGGCCATGAGAGGGCACAGTTTGTCCACATGAGGATGCCAACACTCTGTAGGAAGATAACTCAATCTAGCTTAACAAAGGTAATGTCAATAAGGAATAATATGGACCTGTTTATGTAGATCATAGTTAGATAAAGAATTAAGCTATTGATATCATGTACCACAGCAGCCGTAAACACACGTAACAGTTGATAATAGTACTGTTTATTCATAGACGTTAATCAACAATCACATTACA
>JAUMHH010200889.1:0-13398 GCA_032359455.1 Chlamys rubida | reverse complement strand
AATGACACACGGATAGTGTGTATGTGTCATACTCGGTCATGCGTGTGCATTTTCATGTATATATAGTTGGTAATACAAGTTTTATAACAATTATCCGCATGCACAGTTTCTTTTTTCCGCTAGTATATATTACAAACCATGTGCTAGGGACTCTGGCTTGTCACAGTTTTGTCTTGATATTGTTACTGAAAAGTTAACAAATAAGTTTAACAGTTTTGATTTTATTTATTTGTATACATTCCGTTCCGTTATTAATACATCTGTTGTATTTCCTTTAATGAAACATTAACTTTTGAGGTCGTCCATAGGACACAATCGGACAACAAATGAGTGAAATGACCCAGTGCCCTCTAGCAGGAAGATATTACAGATGAACATTTCTAACGCTTGATCCTTGATCCTTGTTTTGTTTTCATTATCACACATATGTGATTAAAATCCGACACTCACAATCATGCACACTTATTATATGTAACTAGATGAAAACTGCAAGCCCGAAAACAGATACACAAATAAGTTGTAAAAAGATGGATGTATCTAAATATTCCAAAACGCTTTGTTGATTGTTGCATTAACAACATCTTCGTTTAGCAGTTTTGAAAATAATTTATTTTCAGTTAAATATGGATACCAGGTGATTTTCGTCAATATCCTACTTTAAATTACGTGAAAGGTCATTTTATAGTTAATTTTCTAGTATTAACTTCAAGTATGCGCTCATTCAGGGTAATATCGTTCTTTGCCAATTTAATAATCTTACTCAGATTGAGATTTAAATTCCAAATTTTGTTTCAGTAAAATAAAGGGCCCGGAAGCTCACTGATACGCCAAAAGTTCAAATATTTACATAACAAAAGAAAAAGATTAAAAAATACAATTATTATTATATTAGCGTTTATATTTACAAATATTTATACATGTACCAAGTAAGTAAAATCCAATGTTTATTTCATACATTATAAGGACTTACTGGTCAGTATCACCGGGTAAACGGTAGTTAGTATGCACTTATGTTTACCTTCAATATATTGATACATATAAGAGATGATTGTTTTAACTGCACATTGTTTTAGCAGCAATTCTCAGATTCAATAATAATCTGTTTGCTCCCTGTTTTTAGAAGTGTAGAGTAGGGACGGCTAAATAGATATCCCCATACAGTCTCTATCACTGAATACACTGCAAATGCACAGAAAGAACATAGAAAAAGGTTGTGTTGAAATGCACAATTTTCAACACACTAGTGTGTGTTCCGTTCCTACCATTCATATTTCCTTGAAAGATGCAAATGTATGAGCCTGTGCTCTGTATCTTTGCCCCTTGTTTTAAAATGTATTCCATTATAATAAAAACAAAAACCTTCTTCCCATCATAATCTCACATTCAATAAAAAGTGTTATACATTAACCTGATGTATTAAGAGGTAGGGATATAATGATTTAATCACTATGTTTGTAAGTTGTTCTTTTACATTTCAACGCAATTTGATCATCACATTTCATGTAATGTTGTCAACGTGATCTAAATAAGACTTAGTGCAACTGTACGTAATTTGAAACTCTTCAATATCTTTGCTAGCTGCTCACTTTTCTGTGTATATATTGTGTTGTGTCGAGACAAAAGCATCGTTTAAACATGACCTTCCTTTAGCTAGATTACGACAAGTGTTTCAGATCAAGTTTTACCAGCGGATGTTCCTATTTAGATTGACACGACACCGCTGTGTTAGTCGTAATGAAATCGTAAACAAATCGCCCCCTCCCTACTACGTAACTTCCGTTTTAATTATATATAATAGTTTACAAGTAAATAAAGTAAGACGCAATATTTCAGAGAGTGTTCAGAGAGTATGTGCCAATCAGTTAATGTGCATGTAAAATATTCCTAGATTCACTCTCTCATAACAACACAGAACATTCCAATTGCGTTTCGTAAAATTGACTGACCATACAATAAAAAAATCCTATTTTATTTGATGCGATGCGGTACACGCACATACTGCAATGTGAACGATAAAAACAATGTGCAAACGATGCGCAGGCGATGCGTTAAAATTGAACCTAGTATGAACACGTGTTTTAAGTCAATCGCAGTTTACGGTCATAAGTTTAATCAAATAGAATTATGACCGAATGTAAACTACTCACTAAGAACGATGTTCGTAAGCATGGCATGGCGACCTTCCATAGCAGTACGTGCAATATGTATTAAGATTATATAATTGACAAATGAAAACTATTTTAAAATTCGAGATAAGCGATACTTTGATGAAGGATTTTAGGCTCCGGGGACCAATATTTTACTTTTGGATATCCGAGGTTTTCGAGTTTTGAGAGTTCAAATTATCAGAGTTTTAAAAACTAAGAAAAAGTAAAGTTCTGGCCGATTTAAACACAGGGGTCTTTAAATTATAAGAATCACTGTGTGTATTCCAATCTTCCATTTTCAATGCGTGAGGGCGTTCCCGATTTTATTTGTGTTACATTGTTATTGCGTTGTTCATACTGTCACCAGTTTGGTATTGTGTTGCGTTATTGTATACATTTTTATATTTCTGTCTCTGTATAACAAAGAACTCAATTTATGTTATTGCATGATTTGACACTCATATAATTGTGTTTGATGTTTTTTTAAACTAGGAATGTTATGTGATAAATAGAATCTTATATTTGTTTTC
Source organism: Chlamys rubida (assembly GCA_032359455.1). Classification (NCBI taxonomy): domain Eukaryota; kingdom Metazoa; phylum Mollusca; class Bivalvia; order Pectinida; family Pectinidae; genus Chlamys; species Chlamys rubida. The sequence goes on along the minus strand of JAUMHH010200889.1, from coordinate 10,721 downwards.
AAGTCATTGAAGATCCTCTATTTTTCATATCAGTCTCTAAAGTAAACAAGCAAAAATAAGGACCAAAGTGAACTTATGTTCAGTTGTATGATCACAAAACGCACCGAATCACCGTGCATACACTATGCTCTCATCGTCTGAAAATCGTGCGCACAAATATCCGAAAGAAACAACCGGAAGGCTCGAGTGAAATATACATAGTACATTGTATTAGTGTTTATTATCCGATCGGTATATTTTGTACTAATTCTTCAATGAACGTTATTTGTTATCGAAATGACTGCAAAAAATCAATAATGGGATTGTTCTGGCAGGTACAGTACTAGCACAGATATAACGTTAGCACTGCAGTAAATTAAATGGAGTCGATCAACAATGAGGGTTCATCGAAGATTGACAGATATCAAAACACAATTGGACGCACCTGTGATAATTGTGTCTATTGCATTTTGTGTGTGGAAATTGCGCACCTCTTTCACGGTTGACTAGTGATATAACATGAACCTGCTACCTGGTACATGCAATTAACAGTAAGTGGTACGTGATAAGGTCGTTTAAAAACCATTTTGTAAGCGATGTGTCAATTACAGTTAGATAAATCGATAGCCATGTAGATCAGGCTGAAATATGGCAACATACTTAAATGAGTAAAGAGATCAGTTTAACTCCAAAATCCAGTTTATTCACGGGCTCTTTTCCTTCATATATATCAACCACGATACCTGGCCCACAACTGTGCGATAGCTTTCGCACAGTGGACCGCATATCGTGTAACGTTGTGCAATCCCACAACTGTATAAAATTGAAGAAAGATCCCTCCAGTACTTCCCGAGAAATAGAACGTAACGATAACAAACCTTAACTGTCAAAATCTAAAATTGCCGTCGGTCGATCGCTATGTTTTTGAGAGCAGTCTCGAAAGTTTACATACACAATAAAGGACCAATGGGAACTTACATATGAAATTTGAAAATGATCCCGTTTGTTCTTTCTTCGAAATAATGATACGATTGGTTAAAGGACAGACGGGCGGACGATAATGACATGACCTACAGCCAACGTCCAGTGTGGTCAGTTTCACCTTTTTTAAAAAAAAAAAAACCGGTGATAAAAATAGCTACGAACGAAATAGCGCAATATCCGGGCCTTTCAGTAAGAAGTGAACATGTGCATCACTACGCTGTTGACCGACAACACATAACGCAATCATCGCAAGCAATAATTGTGAGTATCATGATATATACCTCTAATCAGATATTTCTGTTCACAGTTGGATTTGAATAAAGACGAGCAGGTTCAATTAGAGCATACACGCAGCACTACGAGAGTACCACAGGGAGACTTGCCAACCGCAGAAAGTACGATATAAATATATTTAAAAGTAAAAAATATTACTCATTTATAACGATGATTGAGATTTTGTTTGGAATATGCTTTTGATTCAGAATCAATGTCTGTACCTGTATTCCAAAGGGGCTATGTGAATAAAGGGAGACTTTCATTCTCTCATCGGCTAAAAATACGTTTTTGTTAGCTAGAAATCCACCGACAGCTGCCGCTAAAACGTACGGTTGTACAACTAAGGATTTCTTCATTACTGATTAAAACGCTAAGAAAAGATTTTCTCGTGTCAATTTCTCGACATGAGTTGTTCATAAGGAGTATCAAACAAGATTTTCATGAATAGGTTGTGACAAGATTATAACAAAAAACAACTTCACTAAATTGTCCCTTTAAAGAGATATCATCAACTTTACTGTTCTATTACAAGTTGATATTTCCGGTACGCGGTTTCTTAAATAGAACGCGAACTACTTGAAGGTTCACGAAGGCTGTTTTCAATGAGAGGTGCTTTTGGTGTTTTGGCTAGTTGCCGATCAATTTGGATATAAGTAAAATGTTTTACAAGCAAAGGATATTCTGGTTCAATTTCTTTTTCAAATTAACATTCACTCTCAAAAGGCTTCCGAAAAAGATCTCAGCTTTGCATATCATGTTTTCGTAATTATTATTAAATTTGAACTGTCCTTGTAATTACTACCCACTGCCAAAAAAAAGACGATATATTAACGTATCGTGTTGTGAAATTACATATATGAAAATATCTATTTGAAATGCATGGTAGTTTCTTGGGCAGCATTCCAAGTGTCCCAAACTTGGTATATTCACGTTAAATACACCGATTGAAAAGAAAATCTAACAATAATATGCGGGGTAATAGTATGTAAAAATGCAATTGACAACACAATAGATACATACCTTTACCAGATGAAAATGTTTCTCCGTTTCAGCTCTTTAGCGAATTATTGACGCTTTTTAACAGACCAGTCTCGATATAGGAGAAATTTTTGCCACTAGTTGGTGTTAATATCCACGTTAATTACACTTCATAGCAACAACATCTAGCCTATTTGACCTAATGTCGACAGTGTTATTCTCGACAAGAAGTGCACAGTAAATATCATTGCCAATCACTTTAAGCCGAAGACAGGACAAACACAAACCACGTACGGTTAAAGTAAATAAAAAATTGACATCGGAGGACTATTCTAATATATCAAGTACTTAAATAAAACACGAATTGATAACAGCGGCTACGCTGAATTTGTACCTCTATATATGTAAACGGGAGGAAACATGATTTAAGAGCCTTTTAAACGGTGTTAGAAAGTGTTAAACTAAATGTCTGGAATGTTATCTACTGTGAAGTTCTGAAAACTGCCGAACAATGAACTTGTATCTTACTTCATATCCAATGCATCTCGATCTGTCCACAAACCAACGTCAAAAAGTAAAATTCTTTACTAAATAGCCTTGATTCTGAGTCAGATTTACAATTCAATCAATTTCATATCAGCTGAATAATAAAACTTTATAACCTATAAATCATCAAAATCTTAACATCGTATAGGATACTCATAAACTTGTTCATCAGTTTTCGGTCCAGGTAACTATAACCTCAGGACAAAACACATGTAGTATAAGTGGCAGGTAAACATTCTGTCTTTCAAAACTGGGGAGAAATATGAAACAAGCTGGTCCATTTGATATGAAACATGACTTTATATACACGAGTGAATATTATCATTATCAGTTGTTTATAATCGGGACATTGCGATTTACTATCGTAAAAAAAAACAAAAAACAAAATATACAATACAAGGGATTGTTTGCCATTAAAATAAGTTACATCACAAACACAGGTACACAAACCAAACTGTCGTAGCCACTGATGCTTGCTACAGACCCACCTAGGTCAAACCCAATCCGGTTTATTAATTATGTATATTTGTTAACCATGAAGTCTTAAATGGCTTGTGCCACTTAAATCTACATACAAAGTACAAGTCGAAAAGATGACAGCGGAGAAATATAATTCAGAATCAATGTCTGTACCTGTATTCCAAAGGGGCTGTGTGAATAAAGCGATAATTTCATTCTCTCATCGGCTGGAAAGACGTTTTTGTTAGCTAGAAATTCACCCACAGCTGCCGCTAAAACGTACGGTTATACAACTAAGGATTTCTTCATTACTGATTAAAACGCCAAGAAAAGATTTTCTCGTGTCAATTTCTCGACATGAAATGTTCATAAGGAGTATCAAACTATATTTTCATGAACAGGTTGTGAAAAGATTATAACCAAAAATAACTTCACTAAATTGTCCCTTTAAAGAGATACACAGGTACACAAACCAAACTGCCGTAGCCACTGATGCGTGCAACAGACCCACCTAGGTCAAACCCAATCCGGTTTATTAATTATTTATATTTGTTAACCATGAAGTCTAAAATGGATTGTGCCACTTAAAACTACATGCAATGTACAAGTAGAAAAGATGACAGCGGAGAAATATAAGGAAATCTACATAAATCGGTCACGTCATTGTTCAGGCAAACGTGTCAAAACCACCATTCTGTATACTCCAGGGGATACGCTCACTTTCGCTCTCTGCATCCCTGGAATATGCAATAGCAAAGTCGAAGGCTCAGGCTCAGTGTGCGCCACCTTGTTGATGATACGGAGAGACTTGTTTGATCCTTTGATGTACATCAAAAGAATCTGTTAATCGCGTAACGGTAAAATTGTCGGTACTCTGTACATTTCAAAGGACATCTGTCAGCCTAACGATGAGTCAGATATTTTTTTTACCTGAGACCAATCAAATATCTGGTCGCGTGCCTTCAATTTCACTATGAAACATTCCAGGGGTGCAGAGAGCGAAAGTCAGCGTAATCCTTGTAGTATCGATGAAACAAAACCACACATACTATATGGAATGTATCCTCCTTCTCGCTCGCACATTTTTCTTTTTCTGATGAACATCTCCGTGATACATTGCATCAGTCATCTAACACAAGTCATCTCATGTCGACAGTAGAACACCATAGAGGAATCCAATCAGGGTATTTTATAGGTGTATTACAGGATAACTATTACATTTTCTGATCTTATTGTTTCCAGGACGTCGTTTCATACAACGACCCGTATAAAGGGGTACCTTTTTGATAAGTCCAAGCAAGCACTAGTCTGAAATTTATAAATAGAAACAACATGATGCTCTGACCCCAAAATAAAACAAATATATATAAAAAAAAAAAAGGTATCCAATATTCTATAAATAGAAACAAAAGGCGTACAAATTGCAGAGCCAATGATAAAAGGTGTTATTGTCAATCGGGTGGTGTCCATGACGATAATTCAGGAGTTGAGAAACATCATCGGGAATACGACAAACTTCATAATACTTTGTGCGAGAACGAATTGCTGTTAATATCGAGTTGTGTAAATAACATCCACATATTAGCATACTCATCAGATATTAGTAGCTACCTCAACCCTCTATGTTAAGTAAATGTCTGGAAATGACAAAATAAGAAAATTATGTCGAAATATTCATATAATATGTGGACATCTTCTCAAGTTATGTCGACATCACGTCGTTACGCCAAGTCGTAAGAACGGAAGTACACAGATTCTCTTGTGTAAATAATGTATTCGTCTCTTTTGTGTAAAATATGAAAACAGCTGATGTTGTTGAGGAAATAAGAACTCAATATTTGAGGAAGTGACTGCATTCCGATGGCTTATTTTTACATCAATTGAAACAGGCATAATAAAAAAAATTACATGAAAATCGACAGCTTAGCTGAACTGTCTAGGAAGAGAAACCCCCTTCCATTTGACTTCATCGTGACTTTATTATTGCCTGTTATCAATGACCTTATGTAACTTGGCCATTGACGCCCAACGTGTGAGGTAAAAATAGCATTGTATATGAATGAAAGCATGGTACAGATTATATTTATATCAGCAAATGATGTCTAACACTTTTTTGTCCATTTCACTGTTAGTGATACAAAATAGACAACGTGATTGTCCATATATATTACAGGAGAGAGCAGGCTGATTGCGTTATTTTATCAAACATCCGTATTGTTTTGTTTCTTTATTTGCTCATCTGTGGATCCAGATATGATGGACAGAAGCAAGTTTATATCGAAAAACACATTTATATATGATTTATACAACGTAAAAATACAAAAAAAAAATACAAAACTAGCAAAAATCGAACACAACTTTCCCCCAATACCATTGTTTCGACATTGTAATGACCAAAATATGGTCAAAGGATTTGACACATTGTTCACACGTAGAGCTCATGGTGCCATTTCCTATCAAATTCCATAGAGCCAGTTAAAAGAGACAAAATGTGCACAAGTTTAAATGCAAAATGTATGTTATAATTAATACCCAAAGCTTAGGTTTTCATTACCAAACAGTAGTAATGTCAGACAAATATGCACATCTATGTTATCTTTTCTTTTCCCTTGGAACCGTTGGTGGAAAGATTGATATTTTTTGCCTTTCAAAAACCCCTTTCATCAACATAAAATGTATTATCTCACATGTATTATCTCTCATGACGTGTCTTCCAAATACTCACACACCATTTCGATGTTACCGAGTTTTTTCCTCAGTCATTCTATCGTTTGTTTGTAGATTCATAAGTGTCACCTCACCCTGTGTGGCGACTTCCAGTGTTATTGCCTTGCAATTACTCGGATCAAGGTAGTATCGAACATAACATGTGAACCCGACAAAAGCATCGTGAAGTGATCAGCACACTTAAGTGGGAAAAAAATCTTTCTAGGTCACCCGAATGGTATGCATATAAGAAACACACAAAAAGGGTGTTTTTAAATCCGACTTTTGACATCAATACAAAACCTGCCAGTAAAGGTACATGTATAACGACTTATACTCGAGTATTTAACACTAAACCACAAGTCAGTTGACAATCTGTCTATGAACCAAGCAGTTATCTCAACTATTGTAAAACAACCATTCGTATAAAAACCATAACAATGTTAACACAGTGACATTATAACTTTACTTTTTACGTCTGTAAATAATCCTGACCTAAACCAGTGATTGAGTGCTTGATTGATTGAGTGATTGATTAATATGGACTATGATCTGAATATAGAGGCAGATGTATGCCTGCGTTCAGAATAAACTAAGTTAAACTAAGTTAATTGACTGACGAACTATTGTTTTCTCTCGACCTGCGAATGCATCTTCTTGTTACTAGTTCCAGTTCAGGCCAACATGTAGCTAGTCCAGTATATCAATGCCACAACGAAGCACATCAAACCCATCTTAATCCCTAAGTGTTAAGTGTGGCCTTGAACGATTCCGTGTTGTAATCACTTGGTAATTTATTACTATCTATCTTTTTACTGAGAAGCTCATTAAAACAAAATGCCATCCTAACACCAAGTCATGGCCTACCACACCGTCCGCTTATCTACATTTTCATTTTCGTATTCCATGTAAGATGGCGGCCGTGTCATGTTTACGTAATTGTTTTGTGAAGTCGTATACTGTTCATGCAATGACGTCAAAGTGAAAAGCTGCCTGTACTTTCTTGAAATGGAAATGATGTAAGGTAATAAAACAATAATATAATAATATAATTGATAAATAAGATTTTTTTTCTGATATCTGCTGAACAAAATGTTCACATCGAATACATATATTACAGATATCTCTCTTTTGATATTTAAACCATACACAACATTATATTAACTAAATACGTTCTCAGTGAATGAAAATAAATATTTACAATCATAATAATAAAAAAACAAAAACAAAAGAAAATCAAAGAAAAACTAAACTACTGTTCTATTGGCAATATACAGGGAACTGATAATGCTTTGTTAATCATATTTAATACAATTTTCCTTTTTATGATTAAATATATAATCTTATATGTAGAAGTTTTCCAAACAAAACCTTTCTTACCAGTATCAACAGACACAGGAGGAACTTTCGTGTCTCTGTGTTTATCTTGTGACGTCATATCTGATTCCCGTTGATCACGCCTTCTATTAATTTGCCAACGCGAACGTGTATGTGAGAACAGGAATTTGAAGAGAAAATATCTCAGAATTACGACGACTACTACGGCCAAACAAGCAAACCAGCCAGGTATCCCAGTCATGTTTCACTGCTTGTCTGTCCTGATAAACTTTGCTGTCTTTTATAAACGGAAGACGGAAACAACGTTAGATCGGATTGCCTTCCCATCATGTCAGTGAGAATCTAATCTGCATCCCTTATATATATGATATCTAGTTAGGAACATCTCTTGGTTTCCAGTTTAAATAGGACAAACAAAGTGTGTCTTAAAGATTTCATCTTCTTGCAGGTTAAGTAAAACACTTTATAATCTACATAACTTGCAAGTAGAAATAAATGCAATATATGTAAGACATACAGATACTGACAAAATAAATAAATGTCATGTTTTCCACGGGTCTGGTATGAAAGCCTTTCAAACAGCTGGAAACAAACCTCGATTCATTGTTATGTTTTATATTTACGTTTGCATTACATCACGGTTATATTGAAGTTCTTCCTTTACCTTTTATCAACAAAAACGAATATGAACACAAAACCTGATTAACTTTATTTATTCACATGTGATTCAGAAAATGTTCTATGTAAAGCCAAAGTACGTGCTCAGGAAACAATGCACTTTTCTTTGATTACATGTACAGAGTTTTATCAACTGTTTAAATGTTTACTTTAAGATTTATTTTTTATTTTTTCATTATTGCTTTGTTTCATTTCAGATATAAGATGTCCATTGCTTATCACCGGTGACATCGGTGATAATCAGGAGTCATGAACCTCAGAGGTGCTCTTTTTACAGTAGCAACGACCAGAAGTATTTTCCTCCAACTCTTATATAGGATTTGACTTTTCATAGATTTAGACCCTGAAACAATCATGTATCGACTGTTTTAAATCAAAATTGTATTGCTTATATTTATAAACAGAGCCAGACAGTCTTAATCTTAATTTTCTGTTTGCCTGACCATAAGCTCCTCTACCATTTGAGGACTTTCCTCCTAGAGTTTCATCCCAACTCCACAATGTCTTGTTCAGTTGAAACACTACTTTGTCAATGTCATTGGGTAAACTGTATCTAAAACCTGATTAATAGTAAAATCTCCCTGTTGAAAACCTGATTGCCTTGAGGATAGTAAAGAGGGATCTACAACACCATTATGTTTATGTTTGTAAACACACTTTTTCTATTATTTCCCCTACTATAGATAAAGGATTATTAGCTACTAGCGAACTATCGTCTTTCTAAAAAGGGGAAACATATGCCTTCTTCCGTTCCTAGGAAAAAGCACACTTAGACAAACAGTTATTGAAGATTACAGAGAAAGGACCACTTAAGATATGTTAAGCTTCCTTTAATAGACGTGGGTTAATCAGGTCCAGACCAATGGCTTTTAATTGTCCAGAACAGATAGTATGCCTTTGATGTTTTCTGGGGGGGGACAGCAATGTCGGAGAGTCTACAAACATGATTCGTTGTTTGGAGATCGAGAACTTCGATACCGTGATCATCAATACTTTCTGTGTCTGTAACAAAAAAAAGAAAAGTCATTGCTTTCAAAAGATTATGAAACTATCATCGTTTGCATTAAACGCCGTTTACATATGGGTGATGCTAATGATAATGTCATCTAAGTTATTTTTCATACTGATGTAGTTGGGCTTTGGACATTCAGAAGAGGGTGTCACAACAATTTCGCGTTGTGTTCTAAAGTTATTTTTTAGCAGCGTCACCCAACTATGTAAGCACTTACAAAGCCCAGGTTTGCAAATGAAGTAAACAACATGATGATGAGATTTACAAGGATTTGTCTTTAACAAGTAACATGGATATGTACACATAGCCCTTACCTACAAATGTAACACTAGTTTATACAGTATATCAAACAAGGTAAATAATCATTGACGAGCCTCGAAAGGAGATATAACAAGTATAGAGTTGATAGATATATATATTGGGTACAGCATTAATATGAAACAGGTGTGCCCTCGGTATAGATACCCTCTTCCCACCCAACATTCTAGAGAGGTTCACGTGTATGTGTTACGACCACCCGTCGCTCAAACCCAACCATTAATTCATTTAATTACTTAGTCTACCTAATACAATACACGGGCTATGTCCTTGTTGTTAAAACTATTACAAACAACTAATGGCCAACCCCTATCCAAAAGCTGTGCATCTACAACGACAATATTACCATGGAGAGACTGATAATAACGAAGCGATACTAAATAACTGCACCACCCCATGATGATGGGGACGACTCAGTAGAGAGGCTAAGTTTACCCGAATGTAGAGAGAGATTTATATTTAAGATGTTGAGTCGGCAGCAGACAGACAACCACAAATTTGAACGCCAAAGACCCGAGAAATAATGTCTTACCATAAGACTCCGCTAAACAAAATTCCACGAAAAGAACGATTGGCTTAACCCAAGACCAACAGCCAATCACAAAACGGCTAACAAATTTAACCACTTCCGGCAATATGGCGACGAAACAGGACATCATAAAGACCACGAAGACGACAAAATACCAAAATGAGAAAAATACAATAACGTAGGTGTCATGATATACAAAGGTGTGTACCGCCACACTGAATTTCCCTGTCCGATATGTCATGGCCGATTCTTCTCTGTGCGCCTCACTGACGTCGTATTGTATAAATGTGCGATAGAGCGTGACAAATCGCCGATCGCGAATTTCCACTGTGTTCACAGGAATAAGTGCCAATTTCTACGTTGTCTGATTTTTGCCATTTCGCCATTCAGTAATTTTTATTAATTTTTATTTCTCGTTGTTTCGTTCCTTCGGGACGAAACCCGATACAACGAGAATTTAGATTAGTTAATGCTCGTAGTTTTGGAATACAAGTGCGAAACAACGAAATGGCACAAATTAGCTACCGTACGTTTCAGTTATCAAAATGTCAATGCAATGCAATCAGATGACTTACTTTTGCTCCTTTAATTAATTCACGATACAATATGATAACCATAATATGACCTATTTCCAGTCTATATGACACACCAAATGATTCCTTCTATTTTTGGGGTTTTAAACTAAATGTAGATGGGATTGTTCTGATAGCTTGCAAAAGCTTAATGGAATATAGCCCACTAGACTTGTTTGTGCGTTAGACACTATGTAGGCTAGGACGTTTGGTGACAGTTTGATGCATTAGCAATGGGCTGCCGTGTAGACGATATGAGTTCGTACCCAGTGAAAGCTTGTTATATAGAGAATAATACATGCCTTTTTTCATATCACACCCAGTATCAACCCGAGACTGCAATATC
>JAUMHH010200878.1:0-13398 GCA_032359455.1 Chlamys rubida | reverse complement strand
AAAAACTTCAAAAAATAAAAAAATATAAAAAAAAAATGTATTTTTTTAACAAGCGTCAGTGATTTAATTAAAATCAGATGGAATTGTAATATAATTGATATGTCTACTGACCTTCCTAAGATTTACATGACCCGAGTCCTAATATCTGATCAGAACCATTTTAGGATGAAGGCTATCAAGTTGGTTTTAATAAATGTTATGACTATTTTTCAAGGTCAGAAGGGACAAATGTGATCTAAAAATAGATGATTATGATTAACCATAAGTCTAAGGTTCATAATACTTGGCGAATTACATGCTTATACACGTATAGTCTAAAGGGGTATTAATTACACGCTTATACACGTATAGTATAAAGGGGTATTAATTACACGCTTATACACGTATAGTATAAAGGGGTATTAATTACATGCATATACACGTATAGTCTAAAGGGGTATTAATTACACGCTTATACACGTATAGTATAAAGGGGTATTAATTACATGCTTATACACGTATAGTATAAAGTGGTATTAATTACACGCTTATACACGTATAGTCTAAAGGGGTATTAATTACATGCTTATACACGTATAGTCTAAAGGGGTATTAATTACACGCTTATACACGTTTAGTATAAAGCGGTATTAATTACATGCTTATACACGTATAGTCTAAAGGGGTATTAATTACACGATTATACACGTTTAGTATAAAGGGGTATTAATTACATGCTTATACACGTATAGTATAAAGGGGTATTAAGTACATGCTGATACACGTATAGTATAAAGGGGTATTAATTTCGTACCAATGAGTTACATTAATCCCATTTTAAGTTGAAAGAGATTGAAGTTTCAAAACATTTAAATGTCGTTTCGTGAAAAACAAAATGCCAAACGACTCTCTAACAACCGAACTGCCTAGTGTGATACACTTTGGCACACATTCATGTAGCATGCTGGGATAAACAGGTTTGTTCGAATGACTGGTCATTGATCTTCCTATTTCCCAAGGCTGTTGCAGCAGTTGCTAGGTATTGGTAGCAGGTTGGTGGTTATTCCGCGGGTATTCCGGCTTTCCGCAACCACCGAAAACTTACACGTCCTTAAATTTCCATACATGTAGCTGTTAAAAGGACGTAAAATACAAACAAACCAAACCAATCAAAGGCTGTTGCAGTGTTTCTTTACTCCTCAGTTACAAAAACATATCATTTAGTTACTGTAGTAGTACGATCAGTTCGATACACCCCTGCGCTACCTCTATGCAACCTTACAAGTAAGTGAGGTCTTGCAACCAAAACTTACAATTTCAAATTACGGAAAACGCCATTTGTGTGCCTCGGCAACAGATATGTACATCTGAAATAACTTTTAATCAAAAAAGGAACAAAAGAGTTGATGTATCCCAATATTTGTATTCGACATTTCTTTCATTTATTGAAATTCGAAGTTTTTTTCTTATGCTGATGTTCGTTTGCGGCAGTAGTGATTACACTTACATTGTCTATGCGCGGCACATTTTTCATTCTAATAACGGTATTAAAATCATCTTTACCAAAGAAACAAAGAAACAACTGGTCTTAAGTAGTAAAAAAAAATGACAATAAGGTTGAATGTTAAACAATCTTTGACTTTGATGTAAAATAAGATTAAGGAAGAATGATAGACTAATGTTGGGAAATATATCAGTTTATAAACCAGGCTTTGTTGCGCCTGTATGTCATTATCATGTCATGTGTTCCGGTGACAGGGCATGTTGGTGTACTTGCCTCCTTGCGATAGCGTGGTTCTGATGCCGACTGTATAGTTCTATCTCACTGAAGTATCATGCCGAAGGTCCCCAGCACAGCATTCCGCCCGGTCACATTTCACTGCTAACGGGTGAACCAGTTGTTACCATAACCCCAAACACTGAACGGTAAGTAGGGAGTAACAACTACCATTTTTAAGGACTTTGGTATGCCCCGGCCTGGGGACAGAACCTAGTGCCTTCTATACCTTGGCGACATTCAACATGCAAGCCAAAAGCTAGAATACCTACCGTCACTGTACCCAAATTGGGACAGTACCCAAAACGGGACACTTGTTGGAAAACGGCCCAAAAACTGTCATTCAATGCAAAAAAGTACTTTCATGTATACAGTTTTTCATTTGATAATACTTCTCATGACAATTAAACTGTATTTAGCTTTATTGGCTACTGATAATCGTTACATGGACAATTTAAAGGTTAGAATGACTACCAAAACAAGACTTCCTGATTTACGTGCCGTGCGACGCTATTTATTTGAATATCATTTGCGAAAGTCTATTTTATCAAAACTAATGCTAGTCTGGAGAAGAAATTTGATCAGAACCCTCGTTGACTCTTCAATATTTCAACTATGCATATTTTCTGCCGATATTGATCGTTTATCCCCAAGTATTTGTCAAATTACCGGAAGTGTCCCTTTCCGGGTACAATAACGCCGGTTCAAGGGCCTACGTAACTCTAATGCTATTACGCGTTCTTTTTATAGAACCACGCGCCCGAAATATCAAATCGTGATAGCAATGAAAATCGATATTATCTATTTATGGAAAGATTACAAATATTTTTGGAACTGAAAGTATGGTATAAAGAACATTGATATTTATCTAAAAAGTGTCCCGATTTTGGTACAGTGACGTTAGCCCGTTTGTATTAACCTTGATATCCCCGAGGGTTGTCTCGCACTCCCATCGTCAGGTTCGACGATAAAAAAGTTATTTAATGCAGATGAACAACTTGTCTTCTTTGGATATGCAGGTATATCCTTTACTTCTTTAAAACATTCAGGAGAGATGTAGGACCTAGGTATACAAATGTACTTTGAAATCAGATTTTCTCTGAGGGCAAATTTTATGGATTCCCTGAAAACACCATTTCGTTGGAACATGAATTCGTGGATTACGAGTACTCACTCAACCGGAGAATAGAGTACCAATGGAATCAACGACATTATAAATACTCTTTATTGTCCTCATCAGTTTTGAGAACAAATGAACCAGTATGAAGGGTTCTTAATCCTTCTCGATCACGACGGCCAAAATGCAAAGATACTCCAAACCATACTATGCGCAGTAGAGAGAGTGGGCTATCATTACTTAACGTGTTGTAGGAGTAAAGCTTCTTTAAATCATTGGCACTGATTGCTTCATGATGTTTAGTTTTGTCCAAGCCGTCCCGTTCCATAGACTTGATTACCTCCATCAGAACATTGTTACAAGATATAAATTCCCTATCATGCATTATGTTAAAGTTTCTGTTATATGGCGGACTGTTAATGTGACGCTGAATTGCTGCTCCCACACCAGTCAGTGCAGACTTGGAATATTGTTTTCCCTGTTTAGAGATGATCTCTGCATAAAACTGTCGCAACAATGCTGCAAGATCACCTGCTCTTAAAAGCTCAAAATCGGCTGAATTTCCTTTCTCATTTAACCACTCCTCAAGTCAAAGAATTAATTAAATAATTTGGTTCGAAGGATTTACCTGAAATGTATATATATATAACTTGCTCAGGCTTAAATGAACAACTCGGACTTTATATTATTTTTTCATAAACGTCTCAGCAGGTGGCCTTTCTTGTTATTTTTTATGTCTATGTCTTTCTATTTAAATTTTATAAACATAACTTTGCTTATTTAGAATATTTAGAGGGAATTACTTGAGAAAAGACCAATTAATTAATTTTTGAATAAACAGTTGAAACTGGGGAAAATATATTACCTGTATTGTGTTAGGATATAAAACTCGGACTCGAAAATGTTGTAAAAAAATAAACCACTCAGGCCTACGGCCTTCGTGGTTTTATTGCTTTACAACAAGTTCTCGTCCTCATTATATATTCCAACAAAATACACACAAAACCGTTAATTATTTCTTGATCTTAAAAAATACTTGTTTGTTGATATGTTTACTTAATTTTTTTCCCCATTTCATAGTGTAAGTTGTACTTAATGTTGGTAAACCTTGGAGAAATTGCTTGTATTTATACATAAAACAAAATACTGAACAAAAATGTTTTGAAAATTATTGTTTTATTATATTTTATGTTAAAGCTGCATTATGTCACTGTGTTTAATTCTTGTACAATGTATGTCTAAGGAAATGAAGTGAAGCCACTCAAGGCTGAAAAAATAGGTAATGACAATCATAACCTTTCAATATCTTAACACCCCAGACAGTGTGTTGTTTGTTTGTCTGTAGATGCCTCATTCTTGTTTTTTTCCAAAGCAATAATTCTGTCTGGTGGAGCATTGAGGAATCTGTTTTGTTGGTTTGTTGAAGATTCATGCTCTAACTCTACCATGGCAGATATAATGTCTGTATCATCATGATCATCCCATGAACAAATTGAATCTTCAGGTATATCAGCCAAGAGTTCGTGCAAAAATGCCCTGCTTGTTGTCCCGGTTACCATGGACTGAACCATGCACATACTGTGCAGCAAAATACCGATTTGGTTGGAACATTTCTACTACTTTGCATATTTCTCCATTGTAGAATACCTTTGACCCTATTTTTGGACGCATCGGCATTGAACTATAGTTGGAGGTTGCCATATTTGAAACAGAGGATAGTTTGTGTTTACCTTTGGCTAGTGACGTGTAATGTTACCTCACTGATTTGAAGTACTATTTCCGTAGGGGGTGATAGGAACAGCCAGAAAAGACAGACAAAAATGGCGGGAAACATTACAAGCGTGTATTGTTGGGGCACGAGCATGTTTTGTCGTCCAATAATCCATGACTATTGACCAATCAATTCGCTGCAAAAGCACGAGACGAAGTAGAATACTATTTTATGAACGTGATATTCATTGTTTGACATAAAGAGGGCCGTACACATCAAACAGATTCACATAAATGATACAAAATGAGCCAATACATCAAAGCGTACTTATAGCTGTTACTATTGTGTAATGAAGATAAAGTATGTAAATAGTTTAATGTAAGTGTACACCACTGTGGGGAAAAACGTGTACAGCAAAGCTAAACCAATGAACTTACTTGGTATTAAGTGAAACACGTGTTTGTGTATTGTAGAATTCCAGTCAGAACCAGTAATACACAAAGAAGTGAACAAATCGAAAACCTTTTCTGATGTGTAGGGAATATGAATTGAGATGGGAGCCTTTTTCTTATTACATGTATGCTATGATAGCCTGAACAAATGAATGACTGGTATACCTGTATGTAAAACCCATGAGAATGAATGTTTTGTCGGCTGATAGTCACCAACCCTAAAAGGTTAGATACTATTCTTTCATACATCAGGAAAGATCTCAGAGTGCAAACGGTGTCTTTATTCTCAGGTGCCTGTGCAATCTACCATATACTGGATATACTGTACAAATGTGTCATTCTACTGACAATGATGTCACAAGGACGTGTTTGTACAGACCAATGAAACGAGCTTTATCCAATTATCTGTCAGTCAGAAGGAATGAAAACGAGTTTTAAATTCTTTTTATCATCGTAAAATTGTAATTTTTGTCTAACCTTTATTTTCTTTCATTAGGAACAAAATCGTTCCCTACGTTCTTGTGGTTGCAGCGCCCGAGTCGTTGCTGAATGGTACATGTAGATCACGTGCCGACCTATATACACGTGTGAAAATATCTATGAACGTGCTTATTTATAGTTACCTTCTTCATATGAACATAGATACACGTGCAGACCATATACACGTGCTGATCTATACTTCCTGTACGTACTTCACATGGACATCTAATCTTTTAAATCATATTCATAGATATATAGATACATTAGTCGGCCCAGTGAAAAACCTGTATATATTTTATTGAAATAATTGACCACACTATCGACTCTCCTTCAAACGGTCGTTAAGAATTGTAGTAACTTTACTCTAGACTAGCCGCTCACATGTCATTCAAGATACAACACTTAGATACTGGAGATGACACTTTTATTTTTCCGATTACATGCCAATGAAGCAAATACGGCGAAATAAAAGTAGAAATTGAATAATACAAACTAAAAAATAACGCCATAGTCATGAAATACAAACAATGCAAAATGACATCATGATAATACAACACAAACAAGGCGAACTGACACGATGACGTCATACAAACGTGGTGTAATGCGAATAATATGACGGCATGATAACGTCATGATTAATTAATACAAAGATGCGAAATGACGTCATTGATATACTATGATATGCTATACAAAAGACAGTCGCATATAGTGTACAGGCGATGTGCAGAACTGTAAAAATTTAATCATAAATCACTAAGTAATAATAAAATGTCTGCATGTTTTGTTTTTGTATTTCATTTGATCAAATACAAATGCAAATGAAACAGCCTTGTTGTGTTTGTTACTTTTTACACGTTGATATGTAATTTTAAGCACGTCCATGATTGATGGGAGATCAGAACACGCTATAGGAGTGGTTAATTATAGATATATGTACTTTTGGAATAGTCTTATGCACTTTAGGCCCGAGATAGCCAGCCATACAAACACACGACGAAAAACAGTGCGGGCAAGGTGTCTGTTTGTGAACTGTCAAAAATAGAACTACAAATAATTATTTCATATATAAATGTTAACAATTGAACGATAACTCAATTAGACGTGTTTTGTTTGTACTTTGAAACCTTACCCACTATTGATCTTCCTGACACTAATGCTTTAATCCAGTTACACGTCATAACAGAACAATGACGTCATCACAGAATATCACAGACACTGTTGGTTTATACAATTCTCCACCAAGTTAATTTAGTAGCAGTCAAGTACAAAATCACAACCTTCCACGAACGAGAGGCTCAGCGAGGTGCTCACATTATATAATAAAAGTGGAATGGCGCCGTGGGGCAGAGCACGCCACAAGTTCCTTGTCCGCTATGGCGCTCCAATTGACGGACCCCCTGGACGACCGGGCCCCACCCATGGGAGGAGGAGTGAGGGTAGCGCTGGCCCGAATTGTACCCCTCCGTTTGTTGTGCTGCTGGTACAGTAAGACGTCCGAGTCGGAATTGGACAATATAGATGACGCCGTTATGCTTTTCTTTATTGGAATTTCCATGTCCATTTCACCGGACGCCACTTTTATGGCCAATTCTCTTGCACGTGCGTCCAATTGCGCTGCGTGCCAATAGTAAGCAAGACACACAAATATGACAATGCTGACTGCTGCCACGGGACTGGCGATGAGAATAGGCACGGGGAGGCCGTCATTTTCTGCCCCTTGATACACAGCCACGTTCGTCCCTGGGGGTCGGGGTGTTACCACGACACGTGGCTGGCTACTTACATTGAGAACATGTGATAAAATCGTCACGTTTTCAAATGGCGACGTTGAGTAGTTCCTAAACTCTGCCGAACCATTTATCGCAATCAATGCCTCGTGCGCCGTTAAGTTGGCTCCATTCATGCTTTTGTCACCGAGAGCGTTCGTTTGCAGCACCATTGGGGGAGATATCCGTCAAATTATTGCTAAATCCTCATAAAGGCTGTTACATTTACATGTTGTTCATTTCATCATGAGCTGCTTTTGCAAAAAATATAAATAATCCCAGTGTTATATGTGTAGATCAATGAGTCTTTGACATACCTGCACTTGATCTATCATCCGGTAAACCGCTGGTGATTGGTCAATTTTGAATCACAATTCCCGTGTTCTTGATTTAGAAATCTTTAGTGTTAAATCCATTTGAAATTAAAAGATAAGATCCCACAAAAACGTAGCACGTGAGCGTGTGAGTCAGCGCCGTGAGGACAAGCCTGGTCCCAGGGACGAGCTGATCTATACAATCAGGCTGAACTATCTACCACATCCGAGGTTTTCAGCGATGACAGGGCACACACTATAAAAAACTATATCCGGAAGACATCATATAAACATTGAACTGGTGATATGTTACCATGACAACCGATGATAAATAAAATGAATTCTGTGAATACTTGTAAATGTTTGTGATAATCTGTCTAATTGGCCGTTAGACATGTATGCACGTGGATGTCTGGCGCGTGCATGTCCGTGGTAGGTCTGCTTATCAGTACACATCGGGCATTCCGTTATAAGCTTATAGTGGCAACTTATGCACGCGCAGAGAACTCAAATCTCCAGCCAATCGCACAGAGGCCACTGCGCAAACACGAACAAAGGTCAAAGGTTAAAGTGGTAGGAAGTATCTGGACATCATACCAGTGACATCACATCAACACCTTGACGGAAGTAATCAAAGCGAACAGTCATTATCTATCTATGTCGAGTATGAATGCATTCGCCTGTGTACAGTTACTCGCTGTGAGGGTTAGTGGCCACTTGCTCTCGAACTAGTCGGCCAAGATATGAATAACGGCCTATAAATTAATGCCCGTTTAGTTGCGAATAACTATCGTTACTCACGATACCGACAGCGACAGGTATAGGACGCATGTGGCTCTCCCTCACAAACTCCGGTCTGCACGTGCTGCTGCTCCACGGAGTATATACCTGGGCAGCACGAGCTGTCCCACTGTGTTTTTCAAGTAGGTGTCGGAGGGTCTCACTATATAGATACATCTGTATATGGAAGAATACTATTAACACGGTCCGGTACCAAGATTTCAGATTTGTTTTCTTTCCAGATAAAAAACATTTGAGCGTAACACAATGTGGACTATCCACTACATTGTTTTACTGATAGGTAGAATACACTGTACGCGTAATCGTTAGCGCAATCACTAAAGAGTATCGTCATTGAGTACAAAATACATGTAAGTGTAACGAACTGAAAACATTAAAAAATGTACAGGCTTTTCAATCCTTTGTCAGTCAGTGATAACATAGATATACATGATTATTATAGTAATTTGGTATCTAATAGCTCTATATTTTTCTTTAAAACAATGTTTTTGCGGTTGAATTCTGCAGTTTGAATCTATTTCATACTCAAATTGTGTAACTGTCATTGTGCTCACTACATTCGATGGGAGGTTCCACACGTCAACAGTTATCTGTGAGAACGAATATTTACTTACATTTAACCGCGAATACTCTGTATGTATTGTAAAGTTATCGTGTGTTTTAACCTTCTCTAATGTATAAATAAGTCTGTCGCTTCTTTGTCATATTTCCGGAAACAATTTTACAAACCTCTATCGTATCACCACGTGATCTTCTATACTAGGCTAATGTTGGTGATCTTAACTTCTGCAAACGTTCCGTGTAAGGTAAATTTGAACGTCCTGGTACTTCTTGTATTGCTCGACGTTGAACATTTTACTTTTACATGCCTTTCTAAACTTGATTTACATACTCTATATGAGATGTAGCTGATGCTGTATACAACAATTTAAAACTATAGATGTTCATGTACAGTATTCAACTGTTCTTCGCAATAGGCTCATACTAGAATTTCTGTATTAATATTTTTGCATATTGTATAATTAATTGTTTATCTTAATTGAATATTAGTTTATCATCTATTGTGACTCCAATATCTGTTTTCGAGTCCACGAGTTGTAAAGGTGCTGAACGGTCCAGCAAGGTGTAGTTGAATGTTTCCCACGCGCATCATCTCACATTGTTTCCGGATGGAAGTGTAGCTGTCATGTTTCTAGCCATTGTTTTAAATGAAAATATATCTTGCTGTAGAAGTATGTTATCATGTTTATCATTTATTTCCCCGGAAGCCTTTTTGCCGCCAGCTTATGTCGTTACATGATTCATGGCGTCATGAATAACGTTTACACGCAAATTAAACACTAATTGTGTGCGGACAGCTTGATAACGCCTCGGGAACAGTTTATTTTACTGGAAGAAAGGGTTGGTAATTCCAACAGTATGACGTTTACGCAGACTCGTAATCTTAACTCACACTTATTTATCCCGTGAGCTAATACTGCCATCTTTATCCGTTATCGTCCGTTAACAATTAAACATTTTAGAATTTTCCTTAGGAATCACCAAAGCGATGGACTTCAAACATGATATAAATCTTTCTTGTGATATTTATTGATCTAAGATGTGTTACTTTGCGTGTTGACCCGAAAATCTAAGAGGCGTTCTGGTACATGACAAGAAACCACCCTGCATTCTGACTGTCTAAAACATGATCGAACTTCTTCACATGAATGACTGTAGTGATTTACTCTTTACTAAGTACAAATGTACACAAGTTCGTTTTGCGCTGTTGTTACTGTTCCTAATTACGATCCAAAAGCCTAAAATGGTCGCCCTTCATTCTGTTTGGTGGCAACTTATTTTATATGTAAAAATAATTGTTGAAGAAACTGACTTCAAATCGATTAAAATATTCTGTGGGTGATTACAATTCAATGTGTTTACTTTCCATGCCAATCTAAAGATTAGCGAAACATTTCCGACCTATCAAGATCAGCTGCAGCGAATGACCCCAAATTCCATTATACGGTAACGACTAAGTGATACATGTATAATGTTTGTGGTGATCCAAAAAATACAAGATAATGATTGGAAATATTTTCAGAATAACGAAAATATCCTATTGTATCACAAAGTATTGACCCTATGTTAATGCAAAAATGTCTTGATGGAGTACCATATGGCCATGGATTCAAGGTCAAGGTCATCGTCGTGAAAGCCTAAGTTTTTTCTATGATACTTGCTTCATTAATCATACATACATGTAGGTTTTTCGTTAGGATGTTTTCGACATCGATGCAAGAGTTATTTTTATATGAAAACGAGGGCCATATGATTGCTTACACCACCCGTCCTTAAATGACCTTAGCTGTTAATAGGACGTTAAACAAAACCAAACAAACAAACAAGCTTACACCACTGGATAATAAGATAGCCAGTCGTTTCCAGAAGCGGTCCGTTAGGTCCGCGACAATGTTAAAGCATGCAGTACCTTTGGACATAGTGCCAAAGTTAACTGGCGCTTACAATGTACGTTTGTTGTATATCGTTTATATATAATTTACATATCTGTGTCATGCCCTAGGAGTGACATTGAAATCTCTGGTGTGACACAAATTGTATCCCTGATTGTCAATAATCTCACTCTGTTCCTATAAATCTCATATCCATAATATATTTCAGATTAGCGACTATCATGTATTTGGACAATTTTGGTTTTACAGCAAAATTCACGTCGGTACAGCACCCCTAAATGTATCTGGAGTCGGCACATTCTACTAATAATGTCAAACAGTGCGTTTGTTTTGAAATAATGTCTTGTTTCGTTCTACTTGCATACCTCGAAAGCAGACCGTTTAATTGTACGTAGTTATTCTGTTACAATAGAACCGATGTGTTTTTGTTTATGCACACCCGTTAAAAGTTAGCCTTAATCGCTCCATCCTCTAATCGTGATATCGCACGGGTTATAAATGGCCGAGTCATTAGGGTTAAATAACGTAACGATGTAATCTAACTTTCGCATTTACGGTTTTACGTTTTACAAGTAAATAAGAGAAGACACGTGCGTTGCGTGCAGACAGATACTGACGATAAATCCGATTATTTCCCAGCTTGCGTGCTGGCCGGAAGTGCTCGAGAACAAAGCGCGCTTCTAGTTTTGAACTCTTGCCAGGCTAAAGAATAATCTCCAGGTGAAAAAACATGACTAACATTTGGATTTTTCTCAGTAGTAAAATAGACTAACCTGTGTGAGTTCTGACGCCATAAACAGCTAGTTTCAACGCTATGGTATTACTTGCGAGGCACATGAAGGGTATTACGTACATTTGTACCTTTCCTTTGCCCAAGTACGCACGAACCTTTACACGTGCAGCGTCAATAATAAAGAGGTGACGTACTTGCAACTTAATTTATGTGTATGTTATTACATATATTAAGTGGCATATTATATCGTTACGAGAAAACGTTAATGAACATTTAAAACTAAAGAATTTCGTCATGATACAAATTGTGTGTGTGGTCCCCTAAACATATAAATCCGTGTATTGATATGTGTGTACCCCAAATCATCTGACCAGAACAAGCCCCTGGTATGATGGCGTCTGAATACGAAGCCGAAGTGGCAGACTAGGCAGACTACTTACAAAAATTGTACGTGTGCATGTATATATAAAACAAGGAGAGTCTGTACGACACGAATTCTCAAACCAAGGTGAGAAATCGTACTAAACTTGTTATTTTCGAAACACAATTTTTACCACTCCTGCACGATTGACTGTAATCCCTAAATGACGCCTGTTACAAGGCCAATGACTTGCTCGTAGGCGTACACGTGATCTTCTGTATCTATTTTGCATGTCCCCACTAGTCTTTTTGACATACTGATAGAATAATAGGTAGCCAATCATGTCGTGACGTCAGATTCTTATGATGAAAGTCCCGAATGGTTCAAGTTTCGGTAGACGTTGACGGGAATACATGTAGCGGTTACCATACAAAATACGACATTTCCCCCGTAAAAATGTCTGTTACTCCATGGGGCATTTATAGTGCTATCTCAATGAAATGTACATGTAGCAGCATGGACATAGTAGCATGACGTCACATCCTATCGCGGTGTTCAGACAGCTTTGTACTGTGAGTGCTGCTTCCTGGTTGGAATAATTACTTTCTTGCTGAAATAAATGCTTCATTTTATCAAAAAATACGTTTTTTTCGTGTTTCTTTTGTGACTGTATTGGATTTCAGTATCTGGTCCACACAACTGTCAACATCATATGAAGACGATATTTCGGAATCAAACCAAAACAATATAAAGCTTGTTGTTAGAACTTTGTGTCCTCTCTCGGGATGAGGGGATGTTTCGATACATTTTACCCATTTTCACGGATTGTAGTGGCTGGCGTATTAAATAAGACAGAATTGACAGGACAATTTCAATCGCATGTTAAACACGTGTAAATATCTGATTGCACCGAACTTTTTTCCACAAAATTGATCAAGAACACAAATTAAATATGTGACTAATCCATTCTGGATCAAAATCGCATATAATTCGATTGCCGAGGAAGCTAATTAAATAGTTCAATATCCACAGAAATGGGAATCGCAGTGACTGCTACTGTATGAACTCTCCTTTGTTTGGTTCGAGGAATCAATATACCATAACAGAAGCGGCTATTTTCCTATATTTCATTAATACAAACCTAATGGAGCGGAATTAGCCTCTCCCGGTGTACATCGCCGCCTACTTCAGTTAATGGCGCCAAAGGTATACACACCGTATACACTAGCTAATGTGGCCGTCTGGTAAATATTGCCCCTCCTCCGGTTAATGTCGTCTGTTAGTGTACAGCGCCCCCTTCCGGACAATATACTCCATTGGGTTACATCGCTCCTCCTTCGGGCAATATCGTCCCTTTAAATACTTACATCGGTCCTCATTCAGGTAATTTCGTTCCTTGATGTGCATACACCGCCCCACCTTCGGACAATATCCTCCTTGATGTACCTACATCG
>JAUMHH010200867.1:0-13399 GCA_032359455.1 Chlamys rubida | reverse complement strand
CGTACTCATTTACAGCTGAGTAGACTGGAACAAGTGGAGTAAAGTATCTTGCTCAAAGATACAACACAGTGCTGTGAGGTGACTCGAACCCACAACCCTTCGGTCATTAGCTCGGCGTCCTACCACTAGACTTAAACCGTGCCTCCAAGTATATATATTCTTGAAATCGCAGAAATCGGCATGCAGTAAGAGAATTGGTTTCCGTGCATCCTTTCGACCTAAATGTTATGACATTATCAAGATAAAAGTATAAACTAGTGAATTTCTTTTTTTTAAGACCAAGGATTGTTCAGTAACTGATTCTCACTGTTCAATATATTTGTTAAAATACAGTTTCTTTAAAGGTTTTGTTTCAAGTTTTTTATGTTTTCGAATTTGTTCTCTTTGGGTTTTAAGGCCCAAATGCTCTTTGTTTTGAATTTTGAATAAAAGGTCTTTGTCAAAGTATTTAAGTCCAAAAGTAGCAATATGCATCTTATCTTTGTTTTTTCCAAAATATTTGAAGTTAAAAAAAAAGACATAAAAAGGTGAATTATTTTTGCATATGTCTCGGAAAATAGTGGATCTATTGTATGTAGTCTGCGATGACAACATCTCTGAATGACCTCATAGGGATTGAATGTTTGCTTACGCACAAAATGATAATAAAAACTACTGTGACTGTAGGGCTGTAACATCTCCTGGCGGCTACAGCAGACCCAGGGTGATTTACTGTCAGTGACAATGTCCTCAGCCCCTGTATCTAGCCGTCACGTTTTAATGGGTAAATTTGGTGACAGTTATAATCCCTTTTAAAAGAAACTTATTTTGATGGCAGCAGCCCATCTTTAGCCATGACTCTGAGGTACGCGGGAGGAGATTTGTGTTTAAATTTTGAAGAAATTTTCGTTTTTTCTGATTATTTAAGTGTTATAGTTAATCAGGACGAAGTTTATTTGTTCACATTGTATATAACTCAGTAAGTTCTGTGTAATGATAATTTTTCACAGCCTATAGTATCATTCACCTGTGTTGTGTTAGGGTAAGGTCGATTTGATGAACCACTGAGGATGGGGGGCCAGTGGCCACAGGTGAAAAAGTACCTGTCGGCTCCCAGGTAATGACTTACCTTGATGTTGAACACTGTACAATCACACAGCTACGTGGTACAGTACAGCGAACGGCTGTGTGTTGATGGACTCGGCCTCACACGGACAATTTGGAGTTTTGTGTGGTTCGTAGTTCCTCCATCACAGTGTATACAACCTTAAGTATCGAGTGTTTGGCCACATTGGGGTTTACTCCCTGAATACAGTGTGACGACGTCAACTCTGGACATATCACAGAAATATTGATACCATGGTAACTATACTACTGTTACTTATATCTCTTTAAGATTATATTATGAAAATATTATGGAGCTTTTTATAACCGTTTCCTCCATGGAATGAAAACTTCAAAATTTTGGACATTTATCTTCTAAATAAAAAGTTATTTGTTTTCGAAGGATTTTGGTTTCATTAGAAGAAATTCATAGTTTGTTGTTGAGCAATTAGCTACTCACCTGTACACTTCAGATAATTGACAACATTCAATAGTTATTTTTATAGCTGCACATGTAAATGCTATATATAGAATCCTGCTTAAGGATTCTGAATCCAGTATTTGACCCTGTGCTGTATAATCTTTAGAAAAACAATTAGTTGTAATACCTAAAGTCTGTCCAGCTGTATAAAATTGTAGCGGCAACATCAACGGGACAAAACTGGATGGGCTGATGCTATTTAATTTGTTGTGTATTCTTCATATTCAAATGGCAAATGGATCATTATTAGTGTATCTGACTATCTCCAAAAATTTAGAAACCAGACTATATATAGGTATAGATAAAAGATATCATTGACAATAATTAACATGAAATCTTCTTTGAAATTGTGTATGGACTAGAAAATTACCTGGCACTCGTTCTGTATCAGTGGACAAGATTTAACCACACTCTTCTATAAACGGGTTACATAAGGCATGGGAAGGGTCTATAGTGAGACCTTACCTGTCGTTAATTGACCATCCTGTTTCCTCGGGTATTTTTAGTACCCGGGATAATAGGGCCAAGTCAACAAAGAGAGATCGGGGTCACATTTCATTGCCTTCCTTTTGATCTTTAAATGCGAGATAAGAGATTTTATTTTTGTAGTTTATGAGTAATTTTCTTGTCACTCTCTTTGGCTCCCTGATGTAACCTGTTTATTTCCGAGTAACCCCTCCAACCTCACATATCATTGGTCGGTAGGAATCGGCTCCTGCTGTCAAAGAAATTTTTATATCTTGCAATATTTGATTTCTATTTTTTTTGTGATATGGAATAGAAATTTTGAACTCCCACACATTAAGTGCATGATCTTTATGAATTTGATAAAAATAGAATTCGAAAGAGCAAAAAAGAGGGAATTACTTGGCGAAGTTTTGTAGCAGACAACATGTCTTGGACATTAACATCAGTTTGAGGGGGTCATGTTTCTTAGTTTATTTCGAATTGTTTGGTTAATGGTCTATGAAAGGAACATGTAGGAATGTGTGTGTCTGCTCTGATGGAACGACTAAAGTAAAGTTGCCAACAATCGGTCAGACTTTGAGAAAAGGACAACTTGATTTTTATCTAAATTGACAACTGTGTTTTCTGGCCAAAAATTAACAATTTTGTACTTTCAACTACCTAAATCTTTAACTTTAGAAGCTTCTGTCTTAAATGTTGATGTAAACTGCAACTGAATAATCTGAAAACCTCTGTAACCTGATCCATACAGTGATCAGTTAATACAGGTTTTGCAGCATCTATTTACATCATGATGAAACATTTTAGCAAAATATTCAAGTTCTGGGCTTGAAAATGTCACATAAATTATATAATATAATACTCCAAATTTGAAAGAAATTGAAAAAAAAAAAATTATATTTACATTTTGAGAAATTTTTAGGTATGAAATTGAGTCCAGGTAACACATAGATGGTTAAATAGAGGATCCCCATACCACTGCCTAAACTGTTACTATGCATTAGAAAGAGGTTTTTCTGGCATGACTACAGCTTTGCTAAATTATTTTTGAAATGGAAACCATACTTTGTGGGACTTTTGAAAAAAAATATGAATGAAAAAAAAAATGTGTTCAGAGTGTTAAAATGCAATAGACCTAGACCAGGATTTGAACCCCAGACCTCATACTGTTATACTGTCACTCTAACCAATCAAGCTACCTGGTCAAAGTAATTTCACTGGCCCAATTGCACTACAGTTATATCCAAAACAAAGTTAAGCCAAGGTTACTGTACGTATGAGAAACCACAACGGAACTCTCAAGTGTTTTTCGTGCGTTGGGACAAGGATCTTTAAACAGTGCGTCTTACCTGGGCTAATTAGTATGCATGTACGGGACCTCTCGAGTGACAAGTCTCAGGTGTCAAAGCAGGTCAGGTAACTACAAACATGTTGTCAGCAGACGACACGAATATCATAAAAATTGTGTCAAATTTCGATGAAAACAACCTGGCATAAAAATAGCTGTATCTGATTGAAGAATCTCAGGTAACACATCCAATACCACAGGTAAAAACATTACAATTTTCAGGTAAAATGAGACGGAATAAAGAGATGAATATTTTCATCAACATATCATTGTTTAGGAGATAGTTTGCTCCCTACATAAGTTATTCTTTTCGTAGGCAGTCACTGGAAATGAATAACGATCTCTGGCTGACTGCGGTGATATCTACGAGATCATTTAACAAGACTGTTTATGGCGTGTGGACTATGATTGCACATGATATGCACCTCCAAGTTGTCAAATTACTGCAGATAGTTATGGCTGTGTACAAGTGTTTTTTGTAAAGAAAATGAATCTCAAAAGCTACAACTTGGCTGAGGAAAGTTTGATAATATGAAGAATATTCCAAAAAAATCATACTTATCAATTAAATTTCTGCCTATGTAGGCGACAATACCGACATATTTAATCTTAAATTTATTCCGACTGAAGATAAATGTCAGATGACTCTCAAATAACTTTTTAAAAATGAATGAGGTTATTTGCATAACCACATGAGAAGCTTGTTATCTGATCTGTATCCTGTAAACGTTTTGCATGGATTGCTCTTACTGCACATTTAGAGACTGTTCTAAAAAGGTGTGTAAGAAAGGTCAGGTTGTCAATGAGGTCAAAGGTCATCAAACTATGGAAGTCTCACAATAATCGTGACATATGTACTCGTACATACATGCTTTGCTAAGTTACGGTTCCTGAAGATTGTCTGACATACTTCCTCCATTTTATTACTGTTTAAAGGGCAGTTCAGTAAAAACTCATCAATCCATTCCCTGATAGGTTTAAGGAAATTTGTATTCCAACAGTTATCTTTTTAAGAATACATCTAACCAAATACAGAAAGGGACAATTTTAGAATATGTGAAAATTAGATATCTGTTAAATTAGACGTCCAAACTTAGCATACAAAGGTAAAGTCGTTAAAGTGCCAGGATAAACAAAGATAATTGCAATAGTAATACATGTTTTGAATGTGAATGTGACATTTGTTAGTTTGGGGAGGCAATTCAAGGGAGATAACTCCAGTTAAAAACCAGCAACCTCAAGGGCGATAACTCTAGTTAAAAAGCAGCAACCTCAAGGAGATTACCTGCAGTTGAGGAATGGAGTATTTGGGTAATTCAAAGGGAATAACACTGACGAAGGAAGGGGAAATTCAAGACAGAAATCTCTAGTTATTTAGAGGGGTTAATCCAAAGGAAACAAATCGTTTATATGACCAACGTTAACCATACCTGTTGGATTCAACCACCTTTATCTTCCCCTACTCCCAATGGTTCCAGATATAATGGAGCCCAGTCCATTGAACCCAACTCCCAGGCGTATAGTCTTTCCTAGACTGGCTACCATCTCCTAAGTTTTTATGAATTTCTCAGCTGCAATTTTACTACTAGCTTATCTCCCCCTAGTTTAGAACTCTAGAATCAGACATCCAAGTGATCAAAAAAGTTAAACTTTTTTCTCAATAATTCAATATTCTAGAGACGGTGGCCAGTCTAAGTCTTTCCCTATGGCCTATCAACCCCTGCCCCCTCCCAAAAAAACTCTCTCATGGCACAGCCTAATCCTGATGACATCGTGCATGTTCCCTAACCCTCCTAAGGTTTATCCATGTTTTTTCCTCCAGTCTTTTAATCCCCTCCCTCTCACCCCTTAAATACACACACACCCTTAAACAGGCCACCCCACCCTGCCAACAGCTCTAGTCAGCCTTTGTACATATTTACACATCAATAAACATCACACAGTATAACATACAACAAGGATTGTACTGTCTGTGTAATAAGTCTCCTCATAGAGTCACTAGTAGAGTAGGTTCTGACCAGGGGCCTCAGGTGATGGAGATAGTTGTGAGGGGGTACAGTGTATTGGTGTGTAGCCCTACGTGTTTCCCCCTCCAACAGTAGCCTGCATGTGCACACACCAGCCAGTAATTACTCTCTCTCGTTTGAGTGGTTGGAGTAAGTAGTGGCACAGTGCTTCATACTTTGGGCAGAGAAGTGTTAGTGATATCATGCCAAGCATCCCGAGGCTATATTTGTCATCGCCAAATAAAGTTATCCTCTTCGCCAGAGAGATGTGGAGCTCTGTGGTTATCCCCCCCAGACAAACCTCCCCACCGCATCCCTACCCTAGGGTATAGGGTCCATTGAAGTTCCCTTCTGCATCTTTCTGAAGTTCATATTCCAGTACTTTTACTTATATAATCACTGAATGCATCATATTGGTCCACACAGGGCTGTGTTGGTAGTTTCTCCAGCACTAGATCCAATATAGATAGCATTGAGGGTGTGTAAGACACATGCATGCACACGCACACGAATGCTGGGTGTGAGGCATACATATCGGCTTACACCTACGTACGTAGTTACAGGGATCTACTTCCTGTTAGGTTTAGTCTGGCACTCTGTCTTAGGATTAAAAATCCAGGTCGGCATCATCAACTTGAGGTCCGTTAAAGTCGTGTGAAGGTCAAGGTTGGAGCCCCACCCCCCAGGGACTGCCAGGGTGTGTCTAGAATGTAGAGAGAAACATACACAGGTATGTAACACAGTGTCAGCAAGCGTGTAATAACATATTACATCTATCTGTCGGACGAACTAACACAAGCATTATGCAATAAATACCTAGGAATAGAGTCATCAGTTTTTCATTGGCTCTGAATACGATATTCATTAGAAAGGATGTAAAAATTTAGCCCTGTAAATTTTGGGGCGGGTGCTTCACTTTAAATGGTTTCTGCACATGTTGGGAAGAAAATGTGTTGGCTTGTTTTCTTCACAACCTGTTTTCAAACATTACGTTTGTGCCAATGATGCAGTAGCCAAAATTCTTTCTTTGTAATGTCTTAATTATTAGATAACCTTAAGTGTATCATCATCTTGTCAAAATAACCTAGGAAGTTTTTTCAGGTCGAGAATTAAAACAAAAAGTCTTTAGTACAGTAGAAAGTCTCATAGCGGACAACAGTGGTCGGTATTTCCAGAAATTCTTTAAATATTTTAGTACAGATATAAATATTTGTAATGTCAGATATGCTAGAACTGTGTTTGTGATTTGTTGATAATGATACAGTATTGTGTTACAGCGAGATTAGCGACCATGTCGTGTCAGGTAAACGCTGACCATTAATGTCATTGGTCATTACGATGAAAGTCATTCAGGCCCGAAACACCCCCCTTCTTTGACCGTGACCTCTATTGTGTTAAATTTGCCCCCTATGGTTATAGAGGTCTGGAGTTTCCTTGGACCTGTAGAAAGTTTCAGTTGAGAATGTCAACATTTTGTTCAATAATGTCATAAAAAAGCCATCAAATTCTCGCCTGAACATAGCAAACAGGTACATGGGTGATTTAGACTGTGTCGCCTGTCTATAGCCCTCCAGGGGTGATACGACCATCAAGGGGTCGTATATTAGGGACATTATCTAGAGAAGCTGATGTATGGAGTCATGTATGATTACAGAATAGATATTGACTTTTTATGTAAAAATGAAACATTTGATACAACATTAAATGTTTATATCTTGATTCTTAAACTGAATTCTGCATGAATAATATTAAGGTATGTACTCAATATAGCCAAACCCCCCCCCCCCCCCAGCTCCTTTTTCCTCTTTTTTCTCCCTGCCCTTATCTTCTGTCTATCACACTCTACCTTACCACCTCCCCATCTACCTGTGTCTAAATTTATCTCCACTATCCTTCAACTAAAATGCAATACTGCGTTAATATTTTCTCGTTCTGTCCAAATTTAGCTCATAGAAATTCTTTTATTTAACGTTGTTGCTGTGAATGTAATAGCTACCTAGTGACCGCCACTCTCAGGTGATATGTGTGTATGTAGAATCGTGAAACAGAGAGAGAAAACCACAAATGACTAACCTGTCCCCTCCCACATGGTCCCTCCCACATGGTCCCTCCCACGGAGACAGGTGTGCTACACATCACCTCGTTAGGTGACTAATGACTCGGGCCTTCAGTGTGTGTGTATTTGAAGGCTAGGGGGAGTAGGTAAAGTTCAAACACGTTAGAAGTTCTCCAATTAAATCAGGCAATGAAAATAGTTAATGCAGTTTCTTTTTCCCTCTGTCAAAATTAATATCTTCATATTATAAGATATGATGATATATATGTTTGAATAAAATGCAGTTAAAACGACAACATGTAATTTAAATCCACAATCTTGTTCTAGCCTCAACAGATACATATTCATCTAGATAGGGAACTTCAATTTGATCAAGTAACATGTATACCATCCACTTAATTTATTTTACATCTCATTCATACACACCCTTTCCCTCCCCAACCCCCAACCCCCAACCCCCACCCCCTCTCCACCTATGCTATGCCTACCATTCAAAAAGAAAGAACATAATTTTTTTATAGCTACATGTAGATATCTTAAGGATCCCTGTCTCACTGCAATCCAGTTTTGGGCAGTGGTATGGGGATCCTTAACTATTACTGCCTACAGCTTCCTCCATTAGATGTATACCACTAACAACATAAGACTGGATATTGAACAAGCAAGAACGACCATTCCTCTACCTGCTTCCATTGTATTCACCTGTGTCAATTTGTTGAATTAGGGCGAGCGTTAAATATAATTGACCGTTGACTATCCGTGGGATCTCGTATATCTCCATCAATCTCTACTCCATTACTGACTGAATAACTCCACTTACCTGTTGACAAATTACCCTAATGTCTCTTCAATCTCCATCTTTTCATAGATAAAAACTTACGAAAAAGAATTTATTGGCCTGAGTGAATTGAAAAGACAAACAGAAACATGCTGAAGGATGATTCAGCATAGCTAGAAATTTGTTTGGGGTTCTCCGCTCCATAAAACGCGTGTCCTCAAGGCTAAATGTCCCGATGTGATCGATCGGCATGGTGGTGTCCTCCTTACAAAGATGGTAGAATTGGGTCAGATTCAATGTGGGCTTCAGTGTGAGATATAGGGAAAGATCCTGTGATTACTGTCTACTGTGTAGACCTAATTAGGCAGGTAAATAGGGCAGGTAAACTTAAAAGAAGGTAAGACAAACAGGTAAACTTTACATGTATAAATTAGTTCTAACTTACACAGAACGCAAACGAATTCAAACAGATAGTTCTGAACTTGCTAATTTGAACAGGTAAACTTTCTGCAGGTAAATTTTAACTTACACCGGTCATCAGACAGGTAAGCTTTGAATTATGCTGTTAAACGTTAGCTTAAAAATTGCACATGTAATCAGGTAGATTTTAAATTTCACATGTAAATAAGACAAGTAAAGTTTAAATTGAACAGGTAAATCTGACAGGTAAATTTTAGATTAAACAGGTAACTCGGACAGGTAAATTTCAGATTAAACAGGTAACTCGGACAGGTAAATTTTAGATTAAAAAGGTAACTCTGACAGGTAAATTTTAAAATACAGAGGTAAATTTTAGAAACAGGTAACTCTGACAGGTAAATGTTAAAATACAGAGGTAAACAACGCTGGTAAACTTTTAAATTGCATCAACCATTACATTTCTATCTTGGTGCAATAACACAGGTATGAAAAGGGAGACGATTACAAAAAATACTGAAACAGAAGTCAGTCAAGTGTGTCGGTGCATGGTCTGTGAACAGCAAATACACTGTGTTGTTGGCTTGTTCTCCACATAGAGCTGTGGTATATGCATAATATAAAATTCTTGTCACATAGAGTCGATCACTACGCTGGATGATATGCATCAGTCCTACTTGCCAGTTACAGAGACACACCAAGTTTGAATGGTATACGACCCCACAGTTTTTATCCAGTCTGCTATTTTAACAGACAGACAGGTTTTACGTGGGAAAAGTGACACAACTGGGGGACATAGGTAGGCCCTGTACCTAATGTGACCTCAGCATTCCATAAACTTCGGATACGGTCCGTGTGAAGTTCGGAAATTCTGGATCTTAAAATGTGTAAGGGTGACAGATACAGAAGTTCGGTAACGTTCGCATAGCAGGTTTATTGGGTAACATCGGAATTGTGACATCACTGGAGATTGGTGATACACTGAGTACTTGACACTCCCAAAACATACCCTCCTAGTAAGTATATGTATGTCTCCCATGTGTTCTACTGTGCAGCTTTGCTAGAAGCTAAGTTTTATGTTAGGAGTACCGTCGGGGTATCGACACCTTCGTAAGCTATGTTAGTCTTACACCTTCGTAAGATGTCGGTGTCGCCAAAGTTAAAGATCAACAAAACACTTGTGAATTTTTAACCTTCTTTACTTGGAAGCATTCCTCCTTGGTGATCTTAGATCTTGACCTAAATGTAACCTTACAGCATAGGGAACAGTGACCTCTGACCTTGAACTATGAACCTTAACCTTGTGTTATCTATATCCTTAATTTATTCTGTGAACTCCAACCTTATGTAATGAACTTTGACCTTGTACAGTGAATTATGACCTTGTAACTTAGAAGAGCTTGAGCTTGTGAACTTTGACCCAGTGCAAATCATACAAAGACTAGAAACTGGCAGTGCTGTTTTAGAATGTCATTTTGGCTCTCAGTATATATCTTATTAACACTTCAATGTATTATGAAAAATTTGAGCAAATTTGAACATTATTTGCTTCAACTCGTCAACCATGTTTTATAGTAGATGATGGGAAGTTTTTACCTAATTTTTATTTAAATAATTCATGTATGTTGCCTTATCCTCAAATTAACTTAACTTTAACAACAGGTTATTGAGACCAAATGAAATATTTTTAAATAGTTGCTATGGAAGCTAAGCTGTTGCTAGGGAATCTAAGGTTTTAGCAGACTTAAAACTCATAGTTCTGGTCACTCAAATGACTTTTTCACAAAGTTCATTCCACATCTGGAGAGTTATTCTTGAAAAAAATGCCATTAGAATATTACTTATTGCATAATTATAAATTTTTAACGATATAAGTGATAAATTAACAACAATTGACCTCAGAATTCATTTTAACAACTGAAATTATTTGCAATAACTTGCTATGATGATTCTAACGCTGTACAACCTGGGTATGTTATCTATAGAATACCAGCGATATTGATTCTGTGGAGGACTTATCCCAATATTACATCAACATCTCAACTTATCTGTCTCCATCAAACCACAAACTACATCTGTGTCTACATGTGTCCCAGTAGCCAATCAGGGACATCGAAACATCTGTCATAACCAATCAGAGATGGTGTAACATCTGCCATGATCCAGTCAGGTATCTCTGTGAGCAGCTGTCACCAAATTTTTCTAGAAATCCTTCTCAAGTCTGATGTATTAACTTGTGAAACATGACTGCCACATAATAGCTTTATGTATTTGTTGTCTCATTCCTAACTTTTGTGGACCCAAATTTATCCAGATCATTTCATATCAAATCTCAAGCACCATGATAATTTCCCAAAATAGTTTTGTTGCCCCAACAAATTTTACTTTTTATACGTTATCTTACCTATTGTGTTTCTGTAATATGTGTTAGAGTTAAGGTTATATGCTCCCTAACTAGTGTACCTGTGATTTGTGTTAGTTATCTCCCTTAGTAAAACACCATGCTGTTAATGTGATGTAATCACTTCTGAGTACTATAAATGCATAATTGTGTAGATTTCAAATGTGTGCAGATAATTTACATCTTTTCTTAGCTTGAAACTTCTTTTGATATGAGAAACATCTCACAGAAATGTACATTACATCATTAAATTTCCATATCACAGTAAGGTAGCTTACATCCTTAAGTCTCTATGTCACAGAAAAGTGGCATATAGCCTTAAGTCTCTATGTCACAGTAATGTAGCTCATACATCCTAAAGTCCCCATGTCACAACAAAGTGGCATACAGCTTTAAGTCTCTATGTCACAGAAAGGTGGCATACCGCCTTAAGTCTCCATGTCACAGAAAGGTGGCATACAGCCTTAAGTCTCCATGTCAACATAGTGCAGAATACAGTGTTAGGTCTCCCTGTCACTGGAAGGTGGCACATAGCCTTACGTCTCCATGTCAACTTAAAGGTAGCATACCACCTTAAGTCTTGTACCCTCACTGTAGTTCAGTAAGACCTGAACAAAACATTTCTCTGGTATTTGGTACCATGTATCCATATATTTTCAAGGACTGTTGGGGACTCATGTAGGCAGGTATACCTATATTCTCAGGGACTGGTAGGGACTCATGTAGGCAGGTATACCTACATCCCCTGGGACTGGTGGGGACTCATGTAGGCAGGTATACCTATATCCTCAGGGACTGGTAGGGACTCATGTAGGCAGGTATACCTATATCCCCTGGGACTACCAATAGGCAGTGGGTCGGATATGAAATGGCACACACAAGTCTCACCTTTTGTCACATGTGATTTGATATTCAAATTAAGGATAAATTATTCATCACAGAGAATAGATGTTAAGGAAATATTAATGCACTTTGATGTAAACATGTTTTCTGTATGTCGTGTATATTATACACGTCTCGGAATTCCAAAGACGATTAAAAGCAGCTAGGTGTTCATAACAATCTGTAGACAGGTAAAATATATAATGTTGGAAGCTTTGATGATGAGATAGAAATCAAAAAGATGAATTTTTATTGAAAGACTTCAAAGACAAATTATAAAATATCAATGCTAACAAATGTAAGTACAAAAAATGAATGAGGAAATTAATCAATCAATCAAACATGGAGAGATTAATTAAGTAGATTATACAAACACTGTCTTAATTGAGAGTCGTACGTAATTTGGGTTTATATTTATGCTGTTTTATATTCTTATTATAAGACAACATGGTAAGAGTTTATTTTTGTCAAATTGACTTTGGATGTCTTATTGATCTCCCGTCATTCACCGACTTGTTTCCTGTTTGACCTGTTTACAATTCCTTTGTGACGTACGTACCCCTAAGGGATGATTTCTCTGTCACCCCAAGGTATGACAGATATCTAGCACATAGAAATACTGTAAAACATCGCAAGAACAATAAATTATTACCACATAAACAGTTTTCAATGGGAGAAGATCATGTGCAAATCAGACTAAAAATACCACGGTTTTTCAAACACATCATTGGTAGAATGGGAGAAAAAGAATCATCCCATATAAATGGATATGCCAGATAAATCTCAACCCTCGGGATGAGATTCTGGAGGGTCTGACACTTGAACTAAAGCATGCCAGATAAATCTCAACCCTCGGGATGAGATTCTGGAGGGTCTGAAACTTGAACTAAAGCATGTCAGATAAATCTCAACCCTCGGGACGAGATTCTGGAGGTTCTGACACTTGAACTAAAGCATGTCAAATAAATCTCAACCCTCGGGACAAGATTCTGGATGGTCTGACACTTGAACTAAAGCATGTCAGATAAATCTCAACCCTCGGGAAGAGATTCTGGAGGGTCTGACCTTGAACTAAAGCATGAACCCTCGGGATGAGATTCTGGAGGGTCTGACCTTGAACTAAAGCATGAACCCTCGAGATGAGATTCTGGAGGGTCTGACCTTGAACTAAAGCATGCCTCAGGGTAGACAGTCAAAAATATCCACCTCTATTTTTCATTTCTCAGTCATATGTTCATGGTAGAGGAAGAGTCTATTAGTCTCTGGTACACATGGTAGAGGAAGAGTCTATTAGTCCCTGGTACACTTGGTAGAGGAAGAGTCTATTAGTCCCTGGTACACTTGGTAGAGGAAGATTCTATTAGTCCCTGGTACACTTGGTAGAGGAAGAGTATATTGGTCCCTGGTACACATGGTAGAGGAAGAGTCTATTAGTCCCTGGTACACTTGGTAGAGGAAGAGTCTATTAGTCCCTGGTAC
>JAUMHH010200866.1:0-28760 GCA_032359455.1 Chlamys rubida | reverse complement strand
CTGCTGTCTATATTGTGTATATATATATTATTGCACAGTACTGCATAATATTTCAGTGATGTGTTTCAGAAAATCCCCAAAAAGTCATTTCATGTTTTGTTCCCTTGATTTTCTCATTATGTTGTATTTATTTATTACTAAAAATATATGAGGCTGCAAGAGCCTTTAAAAATGTGCACAGAATACTGTAAATTAAATTTAGTCTCACATGTGGCAATATTCGTGTTGTGACTCTTTTAACTGATCATGATGTGAGAATTTTCATATTAACAAAGGTTCTGAAACCTGTAAACTCTATATGTCTGTTATATATACATGTATATAAAGATATATTCATATGTGGATATTTTCTTGCTAATACACAAAAATGCAAGCACTTCAACACTGTAGAATTCCAGTACTGTGTGTCTAATACCAAGATTTATTCATCATATTTCAGGTCAGATTAATGAACAAATTGTTTTTACACTTAAGCTAACAATCATAACTTTATATGTGATTAAAAATGTATGTGGGTATACAGCATAAAAATAAGTTAATGTGTTATCTCCCCTTTATAGCTTTCAGCTAAACTTGTTCGAACATCGGAAATTTGGAAATTAATCAATATATATAAAATGCAAATTTGACAATGTTTGCCGATAGATGCCATTCTTTATATTAATGAAGTTTTTTGTATTCAGATTAAATTGATCACTCTCATAATCTTTAATAAGTACATGTATATGTAAATGTAATGCAGATAATTATATTAGTTCTGATTAGAAGCATTAATTTATATCAAATGTTAAATTACTGACATGAAAATGATGCAAAGTAAAAGGGGCACCCATGTGAAACATTGTGGTAAATTTGTTTGTTGAAATTTATTACGGATTTTTAATTAATAGAGTACTGTAGACTACTTTAACTGTGATGTTAATATTTCTACGAATATATTGATAAAACCTCAATATTACTAATTGAATATAATCTACAGTAACTATGGAAAGAATGTAAATGACATCTAAAAACACTGTAGCTAGTGCTTGTGTTCCTGCAGTCCAAGAGTCGCCCATGCCAGAGATCACTGAGGAGGACATCGAGAAATACATGAAGGCCCTCGACTCTGACCACGACGATGAAGATGACATAGAAGTGTACCACGGGGCCGTCAGAAGGATGAGCAGGTCCAAGAGGTCTATCAAGGACGGAGGTGGAGGTGTTCTAATGCTGGAGGAGAAAAAGATCATCCGCCCTTACTCCTCCGTCACCCGAAGGGATACACCTGAAGGTGAATATACCACCTTTTCCCATGCTCTACTAGAGATAAAAGTAGAAAGGTTTTAAAAATTACTGATAATTTCTACTAATTAAATCACTTGTTAACTGTAAAAAAACCTATACATAATATTGAACAACAATCAAAATATTCTAAATTAAAAATGTTCTGCAGTTAAGCAACAGTTTTGTCACTAGTTTAAAAAATCAAATTATGGCGAGAGAGATTGTTATAGCCCAGAGGGTGTTTATGAATATATTAGCATTTGATTTAATGTTAATTGTTTATATTAATTATTAATTAATTAATAGATGTTTGATGTGTGGTAATGTTTTTGTTTGCAGCCAAAAAAGACCCAATCCGAGTACGGCCCAAAACTGCACAAGTACACTTCCACGCCAATGTAAGTCAGCAATCGTCCTGTATTAAAGTTATTAGTTCCATAACAACTTATCAACTTTCACCCACCTTCACAATTCTTCATATTATTGCACCATATAAAGTTTATAACTTAATGAGACAAAAAAATATAAATACATCTAATAAAACATGGATGATAATGCAGTAGCAATCCGTTCTTAGTATCAGTTGAATTTGATGTAACTTGTCAGGTTTCATGTTCGTAGACTAAATGTACCCAGTAGACCGAGTTTGGGGAAGTGTGACTACATTAAAGAGGTCCAACGGCCTAATCGTCACACGAGTGAACAGATAAAGCACTAGTTTTCCTCACAGATATATGGTGATCATTTCTAAAGATTTTGGGTTGCTATTGCCACAGTATAAATGTAATAAATGAAGATGTATTCAGTTGGAAATAAAGTTTTAGATTGAACTAATACAATCTGAAAAGTGGATAAGCTATTGCAAGGTAACGTCAGAATCATAATATCATCTTTCTGTAAGATATTGTTACATATTGAAATACAAATTTAGACAAAAATAACAGAACTTAAGTCCGATTCGATGACACTATGACAACATATGAGCAGAAACACATTAACACGGAGACCCTTGAAAATATACAAGAAAAATAAAAGCTGGTGATCTGGAAGTGTAAAGCATGTTCTGGTTCATAGGTGACACCCACTTTGTACATCTAGGTTGCAACTGGGGTGGCCAAGTGGTGAAGGCGTCTGACATTCTGCTACCACTAGCCCTCCACCACTGGGTCGTGGGTTCGAGGCCTACGTGGGGCAGTTGCCAAGTACTGGCCATAGGTCGGTGGTTTTCCTCCGGGAACTACTGATTTCCTCCACCACCAAAACCTGACACATCCTTAAATGACCATAGCTGTTAATAGGACGCAAAACACAAACAAACCAAACAAAACAATCAAAGTAATGTCATGTTCTAAAAGAGAGAACTGGGGCAGTGACAGTAAAACCACAAAACACACTGATAAGCACAATAACAAATGTCGATATCTATACTGCACAAGGAAATAGAATATCACCGTGATGATTGCCGTAAAGCTAAATCACAATAATCTTCGAACCTGTATCCCTCGAAACCCTGTATAAGTTTATTCCTCACCTTTTGATATCTTTCATTGTTAAATTTGGAGAACACCCATCCATTAATGTCAGATCCAACGTGGCATTAAATCCCATATCATACAGCTTTTAAGGAAGTGGTTCCATTGATTTTGTTATAAGTAAAGGTCTATATAATTGGATGATGTCACCTTTGGTAAATCAGCCAAACAAAAACAAGTCGGCCAAGAGAGGCTGGCACCGTTTGTCCTGATGGGTATGTCAACACTCTGTTGAGAAATCTTCCAACCAAACTCGACAAATATTTTGTCAGCCAGAAATTGAATTATTCGTATGGTTTCATCCTCAGTATATTTTATTTTTCCCGTTATCATGTATTTTGATATGTACTCCACGTATGAAGTTAAGTTCAAAATGAAAATTGTTTACACAAAACAAAAGCTGTTGGATGAAGATGGATGGCTATATATGTCATTTGAACATTTGACTCAGATATCTTACCTGAAATGCGTCGTCTTCAATGTTTGCCGCGGTATTGACTATACAATTGTACACCCGATTTGGCCAAAACTTATCGATGAATAGAAATGATAACATTTTGCATTGTGTGGAAAAGGATCCCGGATCTTCAATGAGAATCAAGAAAGTGCCCTTATCATCGAAGCTTGACTGAGAATTGCCATTATGCAAGCATCACGCACAAAAAAAATCAATAAAATGAGTAATACTTTTACGCAAGCAAAACCATAGTTGTCCAAATTCCACAAATATTTAGGAAAGTTATTATCAAGATAGAAATGTGCGACAGGCAGATGGACAAATTCTAAACCGTATTACCCACAATTTCCACACTATCAGCACACAAGGAAAAATCAAAGTCAATGCGTATAATTTAAACAGGAGCTACCGAGGAGACACTCTAACAAATGGAATGGCATCATGCACCTTTATCTTCACTGGAGGTGAACCCTGCAGATGATACACCAATGAACAATCTTCATTCTTAGTACACGTTTAAATATCATAGTTGGAAATAAAGTTACCTTGACTGACATAATTTTTTTATTAAGTTAAAAATGGATTGAAGATTCCGATAAAATAATTAGCTACGTAATCTGCTGATCAAAATGACCTGACAATTTAATAAAATCAGTTATATAAATACGTTCATTCTGAAAATATATTATCCATGATCATTTTGGATAAGAACGATTTCATAATCGTTTCCACAACTCATTGACTTTTTGTAACCGCTACAACCGAAAGTGGAAAGTTGTTTACCTGGTTCTTAAATTCCATATGTTGTATTAATGACGTTTTGTCCTTGAAAAACAAAAATTACATGAACCTCTCGTATCACCTCTACTTTCCAGAGAATAAAATCAGAATCGACATAGATTTACCTGCTTTAGCTTCTTATCTTTACATTATAAACGTACGGTATGAAAATTCCCTTACTACCACACTCCGAGACTGATGTGACGACTTGTAGTGCAGGATTGCTCACTATTTGTTTGGCCAGTAGCAATGTCTCTTTTTTCTATGCGTGCTATCATGATTGGACGACAGATTAGTCAAGTTTACCCGTACTATACTATACCGAAGAGGCTTATATAACTAGTGAAACAAATATAATCCCTAGATGTACAGAGGAAGCAAACGGATTTTAAAAAATCAAAAAGTCGTTGCAAAAACTCAAAGTAAAAATTTGTACCGCAGCATATGGTCATTTCGTCAATTGAAAAAATCATCAGTGTTACTTAAGGTCAAAAAGCTTTCCAAAACATATGGAATCAATATATAAACGAAGTAGAAAGAACCTTTTGACAGAAAATGTTACTGGTTACCAAGAAATTACTATGACATTCCATTGTTCAGTGAGGTGTCCAAGATCGATGGTGACCTTCACACTTTCTTGGATTTGACAAAACATTGATAGGTGCCACACGTGGAGCAGGAACTCTTATCCTTCTGGATCATCTGTTTGTATATTTTGTGGGGTTCACGCTGCCCTTTTCATGCCTTACTTTACAACCATTTTGAAAAATCATTATATTACCTTAACTTCTTGAACAAATATTTAATTGTAATTATTTTGAAAACTTAAAACACGTCTCTGATCATTTTGTGAATGAATCTACCTGACCACTGTGACGAGTAAATTGTAAAAACATAATACTTACAGTATAACAAAATAGTCCTTGATCTGGTAAATACTATTGATTTGCTATTTCGCTAGTAATTTACGGACTAATAATAGCCTATATATCATAGGAAAACAGAACACGCACGTAATTATGAGTTATATTCATCAGGTTGGTATATGTTTGTTTGACCAACACCATGGGCTGTCAATATAATTGACCAAGCTGACCATGAAGGATAATACACCTGGCGAGTCAGCTGACCGGCCACTTTAATACTTTGTAAATCCTGTCCTTTGTCCCTGTTATGTGGATTGATTATTCACTCAATACACCATAAAACCAATATACCTTATTTTCTTTACGATATAATAGCATGGCATTACAGTGAAATAATAATCCATAACACCACTTCTTGCTTTACCTTGGTTTGAAACTTGGATTTCTGTTTAAACTTCTTAGTACGTTGGTAGTGCATACAGCCGATCACTTCAACACGGCCACGGTTTGTCCAGATTAACATTACAGCATAGGTCATTATGCTAAAGGAGAGAAAAATTAAATGCGTTATGAAGGACAGATTTAATAGCTTGTTGAACAAAAGTATTAGTATGTCACTCAGAAGGGTTTTGAATGTCACAGAGACTTAACACTGTTTTACTGGTACCACGCGACGGGGGTCGATTTAGTGGGATGAGTCATTGAAGTCTGATAAAGTTCACTATTGTAACATGTCCTTATAATCCTAGCAGTGGAAAACTGAAATATGTCTCTGATTAAACGCCCTCTACCGTACTATGCCAACAACTTAAGCTACCTTTTTAAACTATTTACCCTTTACTTATGAAGATTTAATTTATCCCCCACTGTCAAGTGGATAAAGACGGAATCGTATGCACAGGTCTGCACCACTTGAGTCGTCCACATTACATTTATGAGTAGGGAGTGTAGGTTCCAGAAAGGGCAAGTCGTCACAGACGGCTCTTGTAATATTCTAAGCTGTGGTATTACTATGTGGTACCATGTCCCAGGAGTTGTATGTACACGGCAAGAAATATTAGTATGGCTTATTAGTATGTTGCCTTCAGCACGTATACTTAGACACAGAGAGTTTGAACCAGACACCTATACTTACCACAGAGGGCCTGAAACAGACTTCGTTGTATGAATAGTGGATAAGAAGTCTGTTTTCTAACCACGACAAATATGATCTGGTGGCTGTTTTGTCCGCGAGCCTGACAGAATCAACAAGACAAGAACACCACTGTGCTTCTGTTGAATGACAGAATACACAACATGAATAATTCAGATGTATTCATTTCTTCAATAGAAACTACATTTCCTACGTTCTCATGTGACCTGCTATTTGTCAAATACTTTAAAGTGCGAATGGAATCAATTCTGTTTCAATTGGATTGAAACGCCAGTTTAATGAGAAGGCAGGGTACACCTATCGTATGTGGAGTCGATACAACAGGATGGACCGACAGCTCGTTGCAGATTGTGTGGATGTTTCTGCCTCAAAGTTTCACCTGAATAAACGGCCGTCAGAATGGATAATTTATCACTGATTTGTGATAGAGACATTTTAATTTCTGCGGGCTTGTGGTGTGTGTAATATATTGTACCCTTAGAAGATTGAGTTATTTCTGAAAAGTAAACAACGAAGCGATACCTTGTAGGCTTTACAGCCGACCGAAGAGTATATCTAATACAATCTATTCTGGGCTGACAAAATTGAAAAGACAGCAACGGGTCGGAAACAAGGTTATCCATTGACGTATTGAAATTGTATAGAATGATGGACTCATAAAGTATACCTGCATTTAACTGTCGCTATGTTGACCTTATTTAATATGATATTCAACGGCCAAAATGGATAGCACCTTATGATCCATATATCATGGCAGGATGGATTTAAATTCGTAACTATAAGACTGTGGCAGTATCACGAAATTCCAATTAATTACCTGGATGGAAGGATACCTTGCGTAATTTGTGACATGACTTTGATACCTGGAGCGATATTTGGGAAGAACATTTAGTGTACCGGTTTGATAGATGAACATATACCTGGGTAGAAATCTAGGTCTAGTGTGTATAATTATTAACCTTGGGGATACCGGAGAGGATACGTGTTTGTAATAAGTGATCTGATAACTAATCCTAAAATGGTGTCTTTATCAAGTACACAACTGGAACTTGTCATAAAACTCCCTAAGGATATCAATGTAAGTAATCCACACGTACATTACACAACAGCACATATGTGTTTATATCCTCACTCTGTTGTACAGCACATATGTAAACTTAACGTACTACACTACGTTTCCAATGATATCGTAAACCTATAGTACTTTGAGTGCATGTGACTATACTTGACATGTACATTCTTAGTGATGTTAGCTTTTAACATTCTAAGGTTTTGATTTTGCTTGATCGAAAAAATCTGCAATTATGAAGTCAGTAATCCTGTCGTTAACATGCATTGACAGGCAAAGACTCGGGTGCCTTGGCTAGGGAGTTAATTTCACGTATGGGAATAATGCAGAAAAAATACAGGAAATGTTTTT
Organism: Chlamys rubida; assembly: GCA_032359455.1. Lineage (NCBI taxonomy): Eukaryota > Metazoa > Mollusca > Bivalvia > Pectinida > Pectinidae > Chlamys > Chlamys rubida. The sequence continues at coordinate 21,286 of JAUMHH010200866.1, read as the reverse complement.
TTTTTTAAATTGCACTTTACAATAATAGATCGTTTGCTCGAAACTTGCTACATGTTTGAATTCTACACACTTTGATAATAACATATTAATGTAACATTAATGCATGACTCGCACATGCTCCTTGAACGATATCTTTACATTGTAACTTTTAATAGCCATCTGACACACAATGTAATTTGATTGGAATATATGAATGTAAAATGTACAGTAACCAAACATGTATAACCAATCAACACAAGGTGTATTAACCATGTAACATAAGCAATGACTATCTGAAAACATGCGATGTTACCATCTGTAAACAACGATGCAATAGTTTGAAAAACTACGTTACCAACCCCTCAATAAATATCGTGTCATACAATATAGCTAATTGATATACATAGAAACGTTATGACAATGCAGCTGTCATAACCTACATTTATATTTTACACTTTAAGACAAGTTGTATCCAAATGTCGGACACACCATCCAATTTTGAGCCCTGACCTAGAAATGTATAAATGAGTGTAATTTCCAGGTTTACACGATATTTACAATGTTAATATAACAGATATTTACAATGTTACAATAACAGATATTTACAATGTAACTATAACAGTTAGAGCTTGTACTAGAGATTTACAATGTAACTATCCGACTCACAGTTGGAGCTTATACTAGAAATTCCTGACAACATTGACGTAAGTAATGTGTGCTGAATGTGTGCTCAGCGACAGTGATAATCACGGTCTAACAATGGTAGAATGCTATCTGCTTTTTGAATCTTTATTTTTGCCTGGTCGAGATGACAGCAATACATACTAATTTTAAATTATTTAAATGTTGTGTGCTTCTATGGAATGTTTGTACATGTATGTATTTATGGTATTGTGAATGTAAACAATTTTAGGTACTCATTTAACATATTATACAAATATTGTCCGATTCATATTTGGTTGAGTGCTTTCATGTGTTTGATAAAAATGTCATTTGTCCTGTCATCTCATCTTTCTGTTTTCATTGTTTTCCCTTTTTTCTTGTACTTTAAACATACCCTCATTTACTTTAAACATACAATCTTATACTTCAAACATACTTTACTTATACTTAACCATATTCTAAGTTTGTAACAAAACCGCTGATCAAATGTTAGCCCAACTTCAGACTTTCATACCTTTAAGACTGCGAATCTTCATTGAATTTTATGATGCCATACGCACAATATAAGAAGATTAAACTACCTTGGTTTGTTTGGAGAAATTAATTTGTTTGGAAAGTAAAGCCGGTGATCAGACTTGATCAAATTTTTGTAATATGTACTAAATATGACCTGTTTATGGAGCCAATAAACCCAGACACCATCTCCTAGGTCTTACATGTGAGAAGAAATTTAATTCCCTGTGTGAAAAGGGTTGTCCTTTTATCTCAAGAACTATGTATGATTTATAGCTTTATAAGTACTTTTAAAGTAGCATAAATGAAAATCACGACGACCTCTTTATCAAACAGATTTATTAATGAATATATTATAAAGGTAATGACGCTGTCAGTTATGATAGTCTTCTATAGGTTTAACAGGTACACGGTGTACGGCTGTGGTAGGTTTTTCTTCCCTGATTTGTATAGAGTTAAAATATGTGAGAACAAAAGTGCACTCCGACCCGAGTCCTTATCTCTGCAGGCGTCCATGTCCTATTTTGTACATGAATCCTAACACATTGACATTAAGGCCTACCCGCAATAGCCTTTGGTACACAGCCCTTATTTGACTGGCAGTATGGAAAGATTTTGATTTTTTTTACCTGATATTTTGCGTGTGTTTGATTTTTATTTAGATTTGGTATTTTATTTGCCTTTGGATTAAGAGCTTTGTGCCGTGTGTTTGTCATGTATTCCTCTGCTAATGCATGTTTTTTTCAATATACGTAATGACTTGTGTACCAACATGAACCACATTACGTGCAAAAGTTTGTTTTTATATAATGAATTTGTGATACAAAAGAAATTATTGAAGCCTTTTAAAGGGAACAAAAAGTTTATAGGCACGGATCTGTTTGATGATTTTTTTCAACTGCGAAGGTTTTGTGTAATCAGCTGCCACCAAGTGTTAGTGTTTCTAAAAATTTCAATCGAAATTGTTTTATATTGGTCCCATTAATTGATCATACATACTACGGTTTTTATATTAATGGAACAAAGCAAAAACTAAGCATGCATTTTTCTTTTATATGATAATTATAAATCGATTGGTACCTCAATGTTTAAGTGCTGCCTAATTTAGCAAACTGTTTGTTTACTGCATGAAAAAAATGTACCTTGATGAATAGAGTTAGAAGCACATTAAATCATTAGCTCACCTGATATGGCGGACCATAAAAGCCTATAGGGTGGCACAGCATCCGTCTTTTGCACACATTTTCACTTTTTCGACATTTTCTTATACACCACTCTTCCAATTTCAAGCCAACCTGGCAGGAACCTCCTTAAAGGGGATATGCTCAAATATCAAAATGAGGACTATAACGCCTCGGGTACCTCACTTTCAGATAATCTAAATCATCTTTCGATTATTCTGAGTAATGTCACGTCCAAATGTGTTTGTAGATTTACTTAGGAAGTAGTCATTGGGTTTGCTTATGCTTTGTCCTTGGAGTCCCTTGTTAGCACCAGGGAGGGATCTTATTTAACTATAAATGTAGATAAAAATAAGCGTTATAGTCTTTTTCTCCCTACCCTAAAAGGTGATCATCTTTGGTTCGTAACTGGCATGGACCATAGTTGAAAAAAGTGAATGTCGGGCCCATGGATAGATTTAACCAAGTTTGTAGAGAAATATCCCGCATCTTCAAAGCATTTAGAAATGGGATTCCTTGTTTCATCTTCGACTAGGGCCTTAGTCATGTACTTTTTAATGGGTAGATGTTTAAACTGGTTAGTAAATACTTTAATGATACCACAGCACCACACTAAACCTTATATGTAGCATGTTCAGATCCTTTTCCAAATGTTACATTGGTCTTGATCTCAAACGACTCAGTAAGTCACCAATGACTGAAGGTTAGTTCACCTACTAATGCTGGCCTCTTGTTTCTGTATCTAATATGTTACCAGATGGGATGTTTAAGGCCTTTGTGTCACTTGTTTTAGCGTAAGTAGTTGCAGCATTTTTAAGTTTTATCTTTTTGCAGTTTTTGTTTTAAGTGAATTTTCATGCAACGATTAAAATATACTCATCGTAAGATTGCATGATAACTTCAAAAAGTAATAACGATAATACGTTAACAAAGAAACAAAGCTCTGCAAACATTTAGAAAACCTGACCGGTTATTTCCTAGTGATAGCTTTTCGTCATCGGTAAATTTTCTTATATGCGAACCATCATCTGTCATTTGTATTATTTGAATGTACCCTTTTCCCCCTCAGGACCTGCAGAATGCATTTGATGACGCTTTTGACCGGTACCAGGGCATGCCTGGGTAAGTCTATACAAACGTTGAACCGTTGAAAGAAGTGTTATGTATTGTCTTTGAATTTTATGCGAATGGTAAAGCATTACATGTTACGAACATATTTCTTTCTTCAGCCGTTTAAGAATAAGAATGTTCCAAGAGCTTTGTAGACTGTCAGTTCTGTCCTGTAACTTTGAATAAGGAACAAGTTAGTATCATATTGTCAACTACATATTAATAATTCGTACCAAGAGTTTTAACTGATGCAAACCTAGATTTCTTACAATGCCGCACCAGTTTGGTATAGGGTGTAATGTTTGTGTAAAGTTAAATAATAGATACAAGGAATGCCAGCCTTGTGTATCGGATACATATGTTTCGTAAAACGTGCTTAGTGATGCTAAAGGCTAAAGTTGAAAAAAAGCCGGGAGAAAGCAAGATTCATATCTAAACGTGTAGAATAGTTAACCAAATTGGGAATTGATGAGCCTTTATAAGGTTATCAGAGTAAAATGAACCATTTCGATAAATCACCTACATGTACCAGGTTTAAGATGCTTTCATGGACTAATTCTCCACCAGCATCGACGACGATCTAGTGTCCGTAACGATACCTGTAATATTAACGTTATTTTGTCAGGCATGCATTTTCTAATAAATATGAATTGGGGTAAGTGTTCTTTAACTGATAAAGGTGGTGGTGGTGGTGGATAAGGAATCGGTATGTGAAGATAAAAGTTATAAAAATAAACTATGCACTCAAGTGGCATGTTTGTTTTTTAACAGAACACCGGCAACGCTGACGAAAGACAGGCTTTACAGGAACGACAGTACGAACTTTGAGGGCAACTATCACGAGAGGGCTATTGAGAGGTAGGTCAATGGTACAAAGTTTGAGAGTCAAGGGGAAACTGGTACAATTGAATAAATGATATGTAAAGGAACGTACGCAAAAATGGTGGTTTGAATTAGATTACAAAATGTATCACGATTTCAAATAATATTACTGGTGACAAAAACTTCGGTCAGATGAAATATTTCTATTGAATATGCATTGTGTGTGAATAAACAAATAAAATCAATGTTTAAGTGTAATACGATTTTGTGTATCTAACTGCTGGCAATATATTAATTTACATTTAAGTGAGAAATGATTTTGATATTTTTCTAACCAGCTATGCACAAAGATTACTAATTCCGTGTGTTTGCTGTAGCAAAATTTGCTGTGTATGTAAGACATAGATGCGGCACAGTAATGAAGTTATAAATAATGAAAATGTGTTAAAGGAAATACAAGGAAATGAGGATGTGTGAATGAGTAGACTAATGGATCCTACCACATACTGCAGTTATCTCAAAAATGAAATATATTGCACAGTCACATGGAAAGGTTATTGTATCAGCATGTCCATGCAATGATAGCTATGTTTTGTATGTGCAATGTCGATGTATATAAAATTGCTGTGTATTTCTTCACCAATGCATCTACAGAGGATGTCAAATGGTTTCCCGTTGAAGACCATTTATGGGTCAGGAGTATGACAGAATACTAAAATATTTTAATGAGTTGCTTTATCCTCTTCCCTCTGCTCTATATTTGGTTGTATAAAACAACCGTAATAAGTGGCAATATCATGTAAATACTGAGCCATTTGACGCATGAAATCGTGAAGATTTAACATTTGTCATGCTAACAAACACTGGAAGAAAATAACACTTCACATGTGTCGCTAGAGTGTCAAACAAGAGATTTCTAAATTGTTGATCAGCCAATTACTTCGCATGCGGTTACTTGGAATCTCAACCGAATTGATTGAGTGTTCATGTATCCATGGAAGCAGTAAACAATTGTTGTGAGAGTTTGAACAGTTCCAATCAATATATCGCCCGCCTTTCATGTTAGGTGTGTTGTTCTCCTTACCTTGTACAGATAAGTACTTTGGACGAAATATCAATTACGTCTGGCACTCAATGGTGTAAAATCAATAGCATTACATGAGTAAGTGCTGTTCAAGATGCTGGGACATTATACAACCGGGGATCACACTTCCTCTCGTTGTGATTTACCGCCGTAGTGTTCAGACTTACACTGACCTCCAACCCACACCATTTCAATACCTCAATGGGAAATTATCCTTTTGGATATCAGACATTTACCATATCTATTGTTATCATTACAACAGAAAAGCTATAAGAGCGTGGTAAACGAGATGTACTATCATTATGGTAGACAACCTAGATGTACATATATAATAGTGTGTACATTTTGTACATATCGATTAGTGGCCGTTACTCACAAAATAGATATGATTTTAACCTAGAAACAACAAATATGTAGGTCACTATCAATACAGCGACGGAATATATAAATAAATCCAGACATCAGAGTTTATAAATGTAGAAGAATCCCCAATTGATTCTTAAGATGCTTATATAACATGTATTTTAAGACGATTATAGCTCTTAATATGTATGTATTGTCCTCACAATGTTGAAGGTGTGCGCATGTCAAATAGTTGATGTCATGTTTTATGCATGCGAATCGATTTTTTTATTTATTTCTGAATGACTTACGATATGAGAAAGAATTATATTAACTTTTTCTAGGTGATTAACTGTTGCAACAGAAAAAGGAGATTACACATTGATGAAAGGCTTACTTACAAAATGTTCCCATGTCTTCATATAAGCTAGTGTAACCGTGTGATTTATGACTTGATGATCAGCTGACACAAAACTAGTGTAGTGTTAACATTTCAGCAATGGGGAAATATTATATCCATCGTCTTAATATTGATGAATTTTTATACAATGTATCATTGTAATAATAATCGTAAATGGAACTTAATACAATGTGTATAATGTTGAATTTTATTTTTATAAGTTCAAATCAGTTATTCAATCAGAAAATTATAATTGCAATAATAACAAAATTATGTCAAATTATAAAAGTGTGTGATAATTGATCAAAGTTCTTTTGACTATTACCGTACACATATTGTTACCATCTAGCGTACATGTAGATAAACACGTCGCTACATGTACCTTGCCTCTGATTACCTATACACTATTTTGTTACAGACATATGCTGCTGAGAATGCAGAAGGAGTTACGCTTGAAGAGTGCTGCCCAGAAACGCCAGGCATGGGAGTCCCAGAGAGGAGGATCATCTCAGAGGACATTATCCAACCGTGAGGTCATAATAGATGACGTCACACAGGAGCCAGGGCATCCCGGTTTGTTTCCTTCTATAGAGGAGTTGTCGTTTGTACCAGCAGAAATAAATTTGTAACTTTAATTTGTCCTTCATTGTAATGTTACAATATATTTTGACACGTGAAGGATATCAATTTAAAATTAAAATCCTTTGTATGAGAATTTTTAAATTTATGCACTATTTAAGTCGATTGCAAATATATAGATTAATATTTACTGATTGATTTGTAGGGTCAACAACGGCCCGGTCAGATAGATGGGCTGTTGCCACTGATCGAGAGTTAGGGAGACTGTCCTCGCTTGGAATGCACACGCCTGGCCCACCACGGTACAATCCCCCTCCTTCTCGGTCTCTTCCACAACGGCCTCACACTGCATTCATACCACTACCCGTTCCACCAACAACCGTCAACAAGTCCGAACTCAAAACAGAGAAACCGTTCAGGTGAGTTCAAAAATACACATAATATATACATCGTTGTACAAATCCAAAATCTGTGTCAAACTCGTTACATATGCATGTATTGTTGATGTATCAATAGGTACATGACCTTTTAATTAAAGGGTAATTAATCCATGTACTATATATGAGAACGAATGTGGAATGCAAAACAGCACTAAATAATCACAATATGAAAAGTGTTAAAGTATATGAAAGGGAGGTTATTCAAATATATTTTCTTATGGATATTAAAGTATATATGAAAGGGAGGTTATTAGGCTATATTTTCTTTTGGGTATTATAGTATATGAAAGGGAGGTTATTGGGCTAAATTTTCTTTTGGGTATTATAGTATATGAAAGGGAGGTTATTGGGCTAAATTTTCTTTTGGGTATTAAAGTATATATGAAAGTGAGGTTACTGGGCTGTATTTCTTTTTGATATTATAATATATACAGTATGAATGGATGTTAATTGACTTAATGACTATTTGGATACATGTAGATACGATCAGAGGACTTCCTTTTGGAAATTCTGTTTTTTTATGAAAACTCTTATATCTTGTATTGCAAACTAACTCCAGAAATTGGCAACTTCTGTCGATATTTTATTTGAAGGTAAAAAGTCAATAAAGAAAACAAACATAATTGTGTTCTCCGTAGATTTGCATTGGGAAAAGGTGGGCCTCCATCAAGAAAACAAACACCGAGGCGATCCATGGTCGACTTCAATGTGGAACCCAACATGATAGACCCTCGGAACCCTACTAGGACATACAGACCAGCCACTAGTAGGTCCATACCCAGCAAGTGCAAGTGAGTACAAACGAATCACTGGTAAATCAGTATACCTACACCTGTAGCAAGTGAAAGTTAGTTTAAACATAACAACCAAAAGAGCTATTTCCAGCAAGTACAAGAAGAGACAGACGAATCACTTGTAGATCAGTATAGAACAGGTGTAACTTAGTAAGTCCATACTCACCAAGTACAGACCATCCACTAGCTGATTCTGAACCAGCAAGTGCAGACCAACCACTTGTAGATCCAGCTAGTACAGACAAATCACAAGTATGTCCATACTTAGTTGTTGCATGTTAAACACAGACCAAATGCTAGTATGTCCGTACCCAGCAAATGCAGAGCTGTGTGAAAGTAGATCCGTTCTCATTAAGTTCAAGATAGTATGTACATACATGTAAAGTACAGTAAGACAAACCTAGCCATAGCGATGTTCATTTAATTTGTTGACATTTTCGTGTTTTCTTCAGTTTGAGTATTAGTGATATTAAATGGTTTACAGATAAGTTGACCTGATAGTTGAATTGTATTGGTTTAGAAATGTTTATAATCTTAAACATAAACTGTTGTCACGCATGGCTCAATTGAATTGACATCGACATATGTAATTCTGTACTCTTCCATTCATTTGTTGCAGTCGCTACATGCTTGTGTCGCGGCCGAAAGAGAAGACAAATTTCCCCCTCCCTTCACCTATAGAGGAACAACTCCTGGCTGATAGATTTCCTAATTTGGGAATGCAGGTGTATCGCCATCACTCGGACATAGCTCTTCGTTCTAAGAAAGTGTCCTACTGTATTGAGTACACGCCGTATGGAAGTTGTAGATGACCAACGCAATATTTCTGTTGATCTTAGTGCTGGATTTATAGTGCGGTACTCCAATGTCTTGATAGAGGAACATAATGGATTGATGATACATTGTTCTTAGACATCACACGAATAGGGTCGCCTATTCTGAACGAGTTACATAATTTGATATCGTATACCTACATGTAGACTGTAGTTGATGTACAGCACATTTAGTGTCTGCTATAATCATAGCAGCTTCAAAGTTGTTGTTACTGTCACTAGCCTGTTGTGGTCTCTCGGGTACATTTGTACATATTAGGTTGTGTTGTACAATGAATTATAAATATGTACTGAATTGCTGCGAGAATGTTACAATCATCGACCTTTGTGATGTGTGTTCATATTTGTTTATTGTCATCAATTATTCGTGGTTTTTAAATCAATATCATACTGTGTAAATTCAAAATGCAAGATACGTTCGGTGTGTATTGATAACCAGGCAAACTTATATACAAAATGTACAGCATGTCAAAATAATGCGAAACTAGGTAGAAGTACACACTTGGTTATCAATGAAAATAATACTATAAAAAATTAAACATGTTTGATTTGATTAAACAAAACTAATTTGACATATTTTTGTAAGAGAAATAAGTTTTAATTCATTTCGATTTGATTGATTTAGAGATGTGTGACACTTAGTCGACGCATTACCTTTTAACAGACGGATCTCGAAATGACCAGGACAGTGAGAAAACTACCATAACAACAGGGTATTGTTGGAATCAGATAATTCTTTTATAAGTTTTAACAATGGCATGTTCCTGAAATTTGTATTTATAGTTAAGTATGAAGCTATTTATATGCATAGTGTGTGATTTCAATTATTTATATATCCTTTTACAGAGAATCTATGTTTACATGAATATATTTATTTTAAAGTACTGTCTTTACGTTCCTGGCTGGTATGCTGTGGAAATGCTGAGCGTATATTTGCATATAGGAACAGCCATGAAATGCCGAACGTTCTCTTCATAAACAGATAAATGTCTATTGTGGGAGTGAGTGAGTGTGTTTGTGTGTGATTGGTAATTTATGCTGAAGTCTTTGAAAACGCCATTTTGTTTCAAATTTAAGCCACTGTGATATTCGTCTGTTTGAAATCATGTATTCTTGTTTTATAAAAGAATATTTCTTTTATCTATGTATGTTAGTGTTAAAGTTTACTGTGGATCTTTAATTTTACCTTTTCCTTACGTTATTGCTATGCGTGTGATAATTCACGTGATTCAATTACACAAAGAATGTAACTCCATATATACCGATCTTTTAATTTCTTTGTAAAAATCAAATATACGAGGAACCGTCCAGTAAACGATGTGACTAGTTACCGATTTGCAAGTTTTGTTATGTTCGATGTCAGAATCTACTTTCACAATTGTTTAGACCTTTAGAATTGATAAGGGTATGGAGCTTATCTGTGATAATTATAATATTAATTAAGAGAAGCCACTGGTGTACATTGTAGTGATGTTTAAACCAGGTATATAGGTATTGTACCAGTCATTGTTTGACATAAACTAATATTAAGGTTAAAGTTGTTATCGACTTACATGTATTGGTCTAGTCATTAAAACCTACGCAAACCAACAAGACTTGTACATGCAAAGTATACATGGGAATAATGATGGGGTTACATGTTAGATGGCATGTATTCTCCCTCGAAATTTGGCATAGGTTATTTTCACTAACGATGAAGTCACATTTACAGCTTACACGGCCTTTTATATTTCACAAATATATATCTACAATAGAGGTGCTTATCTCTCATCATGCGGATAAATTGACATTGTACAAGCTCGAGAAGGGGTCTAGCTGATACCTAGTATTGTAATGCGTTTTTTGATGTGCGAGTTACCAGTTGTACCGCCCACTTATTGAGGGCACTGTCACATCATTGAGTATTGTAGTCTATTTTAGCTTGCGTCATTGTTTGTTATTTGCGAACTCCTTGTGTGTTTTACTAAATAATTTCCCAAGACCATATTTACTGGAAAGCGCCAAAAAAACATTGGTTTGTGAATTTTTTGTTTCAATTCATTTTGCTGATGTTTGTTGCAGTGGAGAGTGTATCAAATACTTCTAGTATTTCCCTAAGACTTTTCTTTGCATATGTATAAGTGTATTGTTATAAAAATATGGAACATAACACTAAGGATAAGTCATGTATGGTCACTATTCCTGGCGGTTTAGCTTCCAAATACAATATACACAATAATTATGCACTTAGTTATTGTCACTATTCTTTGCATTTGAAATCGTTTTGAACATCGGGCATATCTTATATTTATTTAATGGCACTTCCTAAATTTCAAAATCCAAAGTCAAAACTAAATATTACACTACATTTTTGTACCTTACATTAGCAAATACTTAAAAGGCGGGATGCTGTGCTGGGTGCCTTCGGCATGGTATTTCAGTGAGATAGCACTATAAAGTCTTCATCAGGTCCGCGCTATCACAAGAATGCAAGTACACCAACATACCCCGTCTCCGGCACACACACGCATGCACGCATACACAACACACATGAAGGCACGTCCTTAAATGACATTAGCTGTTAATAGGACGCTAAACAAAATAAAACCAAACCAAACCAACTTTAAAGCGTCAACATGGATTTTTTTATCGCCACCAAAACCTTGTGTAACGATAACATGAGCTTCTTCGTGTACATCGGTAGTGTGGATCCCAGGGTATAGACGTGGTAGCTATGACAGTTGGTAACTCAACCACCAAGTGTGCCTTTGGTTTGCTTTGCTTTACGCTTGTGACATTCCCTGTAAGGACAGTTGGTAACTCAACCACCAAGTGTGCCTTGGTTTGCTTTGCTTTACGCTTGTGACATTCCATTACAGGGTGTTGTGTTGTATTGTGATCTTATTGGAATGTTAAATTACCTGATAGGATATGTTTATTTGACTGTCTTAAATACTCCCTCCATCACTGTAACATTTTATATATTCTGTAAGACCTGAACTCGTAGTTCAAAAGTATAATGTTGAAGGCATACTATTAAGCCCCATCAGTCGTTGGGGAAATATTGTAATAGAGTGACAGTTTCATTAATTCGTGTTCAGAGCGTAAATCATGTATGACGTCAACTTTCTTTTACAAGTGTGAAGTTTGGTATCTTCCATTTTATATGTTTTGTGTAACTTCAAAATTGATACTCAAGTTTTAAAAAAAAGAAATAGTGATAAACCCTGTAAAGAAATGTAAACATTGAAATAAAGAAGTATTATTAAATACGTATATGAAAATCTCGAGCAATAATCGACCTACATTCTCTACGAAATTACAAAATGTAATAGATGTTGACAGACTGTGTTAGTTATAATTTTGATACGATTTAGGTTAGTTCGTCGTATCTACTAATACATTAACAAGTTAAATAATGATTTTCTTGCCACTGCTGGTATGCTGTAAAGTTACATACAAGTAGATAGGATAGCATAAATACAGGATAATCTAGGTTGCTGGTAGAAATTATTATAGAATGTTTAAATCTTGGATGAAATACCACGAATACATGTTTCATCTGATATCTCACACTGTACAATGCTCGTGTATTGTGCGTATGGATTCATTTTACGAGGGCTTTATCCCGAGTGAAAGATATCCGCGCAATAAAGGAAGGTAATGTAAAACATCAGAACACATGTATGGTAATGCTGTCAATTGTTCTGCATATGTATATTTAATATTTTTTCTGCAAAATGTTGCTACTCATTTCCCAATATTAATAATCAATTTGTTTCCCTAAAATAAGGAGTTCGGTTACTTTGGCAATAATCACAGTTTGAAATACAGAATCTTGTATAGAATGACCTGAAAACTTATATCTGAAGTAAGATTCACCAGGTGTATAATAAAATCACATGTGTAACTGTTTAAATAGTTTGAAAATAATACGATAAACAAGTCATACAATGATATTTGTGAACATGCAATTTATTTTGGATTTCCACTATTCTTAGTTATAGGTATATGCGCCTTTTCTGGATTTCATGTTTAAAAAAAATGCTTTACTACTTCCATTCTTGACCTAAGTTAAAGGATTTGTTTCCCCGTTATTTTGATAGCAATTATGTCCCATTCTGATTTCCATTTATAATTGTATAACATATTTTCCTTAAGGGTGTATCTAGATAGCCTATGGCTTATAATTCTAGTTACGTAAAGAAATCACATCTTGAAAGTTGAAATTATAGAATGCTGAAGTTGAGAAAGTTTAAGGGTAAACAATGGGGTAACGCTTGATGGACTTTTAAGTAACGAAACTTCTCTACATTGTTGATCATATAGATATTCACGTTATAAGGAAGCAGGCGTTTTGTTGATGGTAAGCTAGCACATCAGTTAGAAGTTGCTTTGTCCTAGTAATGAATTTCTTACCAGAAATGGAAATAAAAAAGTGAAAAGTGATGCTGTCGTTTTTTCCAGTTTATTCAAACTACAATGTAGGCAGTAAGTGGGTAAATCACCGATATATGAATTTGTAGTAGTTTATACAGTGTTTATTAATATTGTATTCAAACATTTGAAGCAAATAAGATCAAATCACATGGCCGCCAATCACAGCATGACTGTATATACAATAGAAAATCAACGTTACGTCACCAATTCAACATTGCTCATCTGTATGAACTGTTAAATGTGAAGATAATGAAGGTTAATCATATTTGTACATTGTATAGGTATTAACACTTAAACAGAATAGAAAATGCGGTCAATTTAGAAAGTATAATTGCGGTGAGCACAGAATACAACAACGATTAGCGAATGACATATTAGAATACAAACACTATGCTTGTTTTCCTCCTATACCGGGTGTCATACACTTTTATGAAAAGGTAAAATCCTGTGGTCGATCTTCTTTGATGATTGATCAAACGGTTTCCATTAATCAACCTCTCTGTATTCTCATGAAGATAAGAGTAAACGTATTGGACGCTTTCTCAGGGCCTGAGAATGATTTCATTTTGAACCTCCTCCCATCGTTTGGTTTATTGAGTAGAATTTTACATAAGATACTTAGAAGATTGATTTACCTTCTCTAGTAACACCATTTTGCCCTTCACAGCTTCAATTCGCCTTTGTTATGGCGAATGTGATCCCATTCCCTGTAAGCTACTAAGAAACAAACCTGTTGACGCTCCCACAAAATGGAAAATCACATACTGTAAGAATAAGATTTGGTCTAACCGCCTGTGTTGTATCGGGAAAGCACTGCAGATTTAAGGCATTTTGAGATGCGCTGCCTCGATTCCTGGATCATTTTAGAGACATGGTACAAGCAAACAGTATGGGAATGATTGGAGAAAATGGGTTTGTTCGAGTTCTGTCAGGAAAGTTAATTAAGTGATATATGAGATTACCCCACAGGGAAAAGCTTTTAAGAAAAAGGCATTTAGAATTTTCAAGGTACAGGAATTTATGGTTTTAAAACAAAATCTTGAAAGATCGACAAAGTGCAGTAAGTGCATCTGGTATTGCCACGTAGATTTAAGAGGTACTTGCCTTCTCTGATATTGACGTGTCACGCTTTAAAGATAGACCGTTGATGAGTTATCTTGAACATTTTATATAAAGTATTCAAGAGAATCCTGGTGTGATGACATAGACTTGGTGGTTAAAAGCCGTCATCGAGTCATCTCCAAGTGGTGCACACAGTGATTGACATTCACATATATATTTAACCATAAGTACAAATCAAATTCTGAAATTCCCAATGGTAACTTGGCTCTATTTTAGTTTTTTATTATTTAATCATTCATTTTTACAATCTATTTCATGTTTTCATTCAACAGAAAAGCTGGCGAAACGTGCACACCTTACTTTTAACCCTTTTCTATGAGCATTCTGAGTTTTTTTAACCTCATGAAATAGAGAGCATCTCTCATTATTCAACGAGAATATGGTATGTGATACCCACTTAGCATCGGGCTCATTAGTAAACACCAATCCTCAATCATATATAATCCATCCTCGGAGGAAAGGACTATTTTGTCTATCGCTAGTTGCTGCCGTATAAAGGCCATACTAGGATATATCGATCAATTTTCGCAATCACAAAATCAAACCGATTAGATATAACACGCTTACTTAGCAGATCATCAAAATAATAATGGACATTTTCTTTGGTCAAATTTTAAATTAGATTATCATTAAGGTTTTATGGAAAAAGTAAACAAATAAATCGTTCTTTTTCTTAAAATGAAGATGAAAATAATTCAGGGGATAAACGTGTCTCTGATCGTCTCCAGGAAGGTACGCCTGCAGGTTCGGGGAACGATTAGGCCTTATGTATCACAATGATTGTTTCCTTGTGTCTTGCTTAGCAATACCTCTCACTTTTATCCTGCATGTTGAATGTTCTCCCAAGCGAGGTAGACAATTGGTTCTGTCCCGAGGTTGGGACAAACCAAAGTCCTTAGACATATAAGTTGTTATTCCCTGCTTAACGTTCAGAGTTTAGGGTAATCGCAACAACTGGAATATAATCGCAAGGAGGCAAATACACCAACATACCGCCTCCAGCAAACATACACACGAGCACGCATACTTACCACACTTCCTCAAATGAATTAAGCTGTTAATAGGGAGTAATTAAACCTACAAAATCTTTTAAACAAACAAAAATCGCTTATAAACAAAAGAAACCAATAAATATCATCGATATATCATCTGGATTTTGATAAATGTCAGGAAAAGTACTGCAAACACGATCAAATATAATGGAGCATACACATATTTTACAGAAATATCCCACCAAAGTTTGCCTCATAGAACTCGATTTAGGAAACTATCACAGGTTAGTCATGTCGTGTATACCAGATCACTCCATATAAACATTAGCACACACAATCTAACAACACAATATGACAAACTGGGCACAAACTAATAGACACTTATCCACATAAGTAAGATGAGACATGATTAAGGCCATCATTTATTACAATGTTAATATATGTAATGGTGATGAATTTGATTAAACGTCTACATCTAGACGTAAAAGAAATTATATATTATATGGATGGTGTTACTGCAAGTTTATGGTATTCATTTTTCGTATTGCTAGTCAATTTTAAGTGGTCGTCATTTTATGATAAATGTGTGTGCTATAGTATTTCGTTTAATGGCTGTTATATCATAATAGACAGCTCTCAGTTTAATGTATAGCTAGCACAGGGCACGGAGACAAAAAAAAAACAGACTAGCACATTCAAAGAACATCTCAAAAGATGTTTTCCTTGCAAATCAATGAACAATCATTGTACCCTTGAGGACTAAATTATAGAGAGTTCCACTCTATTATTTCGTACTTGCCTCTTACTGTGTTTCCTCTCCGAAATTCTTTGTTGCATTGTGTATGATATGATTCTGCTGGGGAATAATGTTTTCAAAAGCAAATCTACATTTGTTGACAGTGGTATGGGAATTCTTAAGGTATACACATTCATCCTCTAACAAACACATTTATAAAGCCTTCGTATTTGATATATTAAAAACCTAATTGAAGTGTATACTAATTGCAACTTCGAAATTAAAGACCATAGCTGTTAGCCACGACTGTTACATGCACTGGTAGTGATGTTAACAGCAGCAAAGGATTTGGGTGTATGAAGCATGCGTTTGATCATCCATGGATTATTAGATATTGTTATCTTATCGGACAGGTACAATTTACGGTGACTATTTTTTGGCAAAATATTTTACTAATTTCATGAATCCTGGGTATTTAACAGATAGATCATTTTGGTTATTTCAAAGTAGAGCATGTAATTCTCAGGACAAGACAGCATCTTTCTGCATACTTTTGAAAGGTTTTCAAAGTAATAGCATGCTGATTAATGCAAGACATCGAAAGGAGAACAAACGTTAACGTTTACTTAAATGACACTATATTGCATGAATCATCATTAAGATGTACAAATCACTGAAACGCTTGGATCAAGACCTTAGCCAGCACTGGTGGCAAACATTTTGAAGAAATTTATTCTTCCAATATATAGAAAATACGTACTTGTTTTTGTTTCCACTGGTCATTTTGTATAAACTCATGCATTGCCATGGCCAATGCTTGTTATCCTAATAACAAATATGTTTTGCATGAAAGGTCCACCTCATTTTTAACATATCCAAGAACTTATGCACATTGTTTGTGTTACATTATCCAAGTCCGTGGTGTTATTAAATTTCACATTAATTTTTGTTAATCTTGCAAGACTTTATGCGAATTTCTGTATCACGGATATCGCAAGATGATGACTACAGACAATGGTGGACAAATCATATTCACATTAATATGATTTGCAGGTGCAAAAAAATAACTGAATTTATATTTATTTACCAAGCACACTCATAAAATTATCTATTTTCTTGATATCACCCGATAGGTTGTACCCTTTTGGTCAAAATAATGAACAATAATTGTAATGGAATAAATAAGTCTTCAATTTATTAACAAATTCCTGAATCACAATATACAAAAGGTTTGTATAGTATTGTACACTGTATACTGTTATATTGCTTTCATTCGCTTTTACAAGAATAATCAACATTCTCGCATCTTTCATAGCATCTACAATAAAATCGCTGACATCTTTTAAATGACATTTCATTGACACGTATTAAGCAACTGCATGGATGATAGTATGATGTAGCACAGATAAAGCCTTTTCTGATCACAGCTTTCTTGATGAATTGTACTGTATATCCGTAAAACAGGTTAGACTGAAGTACATACACACTTGTGACGTTATCTGTTGTTCAAGATGTATGGTGCACATGCAGCGAATCTTATTCAACTAAGATTCTAACATGGTACGTGTACTTTATTTGGCTAAAAACTGTTCCTGTGAACAAATAGACTTTAGATAGTTGTCTTTCTCTCCACAGCACGATCAGTCCACGATCAATCCTCCTACACATCCATCAACTTAGGTACTCGAGGCTGGCCTTCGCCTTCTCCATCTCATGGAGGAATGAGTAAAACTGTGGTAACGTCAGCTCTGAAACAGACAAGTGTTGGCGTAAAGGAACGAGTAAAACTGTGGTAGAGTCAGCTCTGATACAGACAAGTGGTGACATGGAGGAACGAGTAAAACTGTGGCAACGTCAGCTCTGAAACAGACAAGTGTTGGCATAAAGGAATGAGTAAAACTGTGATGGAGTCAGCTCTGATACAGACAAGTGTTGGCATAAAGGAATGAGTAACAGACAAGAGGTGACACAGACGAACGAGATGAACATGTAAGAGCAGCTCTAAAAAGATGTACAATAGTGATGACACGGGGAAACAAATAAAAATTGTGGTAAGGCCAGCTCTCAAACATGTATTATATGTAATATATTGGCGACACGAAGGAAGGAGTCAGGCTGATAGGGCTAACTCTCACATATACAATGATGCTGACATGGAAGAACAAGGAACACTGGTAAGGTCAGATCTGATACAGATTTATATAACGGTGGTACATGTTACAATGATGAATGAGTAAAACTATGGAAAGGTAAACTCTGACACCAATATGTTTTGTTTATTCTTACAAGGTTTACATGAAATTCTGGTTTAAGAATAAGTTTTCTGTTCATTATATAATCATGGGTTTCATACGCGCTTTTGCTTTGTTACAGAATTCTTGCATATGTTTTGGAATACTTTAGACACAAATTTTTCTCTTTTTACCTTTAGTACCAGTACCATTAATGAGTCCTAAATGGACCAAATGGTGATATGGTATAGGGAAAAGGTGACTGTTTGATTTTCTGCACAGATAAAATAAATCTTGAAATACTTGCTTCCTAACTAAATACCGGAAGTTACAGTGATTATTTTTTCGCAATAAGGAGACGGCCTCTTTTGGTGGACTGACAGTCTCCAAAGTAGTCTGCCATGTTGTAGCTGTAACTTATTCTGGCATTATTTACATGAAATACTATAAAGAATAAATCATCTGTTGTAGCAAAACGTAAATAATCAACGGGGTTTATAGGCACTTTTTCTCCATTACTGTATTTCTACATTATTATGTTTTGGACACTTTAGACATCGACTCCCAACTTTTTGGACCTTTAGCGCCATTGATAAGCCTTCAATGGATGCAATCAGTAATAACTTGTATAATATTTACATTTTTTGGTCTTCTGCATCAACAAACTAAAGTTTAAAACAGGTGCTTTCCTTATTTCATATTTGTACTGATTATTGGACAGTGCTGATGGCATACCTGAACCAGTATAAATGTTGTAAGGTCAATTCTGAAAAACATACAATTGTGATGGAACAGAGGAATGAACAACAAACTGTGGAAGGCTCGGCTCTGTTTAGTAGTGAAACATATCTACAAGTGATGACATGGAGAAATGACAAAGAGATACAAGTAAAATGGCTTTTTTTACAACGATACAATATTTTATTGACAACTTTGTTACAATCACAGACATCAAATCAAGAGCCTGCAAGAAATTGAAGGTTTTCTATCTTATAGAAAAAACAACAGATTTCCAACTAGTGTCAGATAATTGATTGGCTGAACTTGTGAAGAAAATCAATCATATCACACATTATGTTTATGGCTGTACCTGTATATAGGTTACATACACTTACAAACATATAACCACAGCAGCATTAACACATGGGAAATAAGGACATAATGTTGCTCCTTGTATCATTACACTGAACTGAATAAAAATGTCTGAACGATATCTGTCAATAACAATTAATTTTTTATTTTAGTTTGAATCTACCAAGTTTAAGTTATATTTGATACAGTTGCTTTTTATATGAAATCGTTTCTACAATTATTTTGCAATGGTTATTTAGGGGAAAACCCTTGTACAAATTATGTGTAATTCTAACAATAGTGTAGGTACACTGTAGTTAAGACACTTACCCATATATGTGTTCTTAGTCCCATTGCCTGTATTTATCACCAGCTTCAACTACAAACAAAAATAGAAAGATAATCAAAATATGCCCCCATAGTTCTGACATTTGAAATTGATCCTAGAATATTTCACTGTATGTAAAACACAGCACAATGTCAACCTCTCATTGGAAAAACAACTTTAAACAATTCTTAAAAATAATAATGTGAAAATTAAGACCCTAGTCTTTGTCCATCACCATCAAAGCCTACAACTCTTTCTTGCTTTGCTTGTGTGAACACTTGTAGGTACTTTTAACATGCCATTCGTCTTTACAAAAAATGTAGTACCGAAACATCCTGCTACCAAAATGTCTTTCATTCAAACCACCTTTAGCCAAAATAAAATGTATGTTAATCTAGATCAGGCACGTACAGGTAATATAAAACTGTAAGCTAAAGGCTAACTTAAACACTGATAAACTCATCCATATATATGTCCTCCCTGAAAGAACGAGGGAAACAATAAGCTTGATCACCAGGCACACTTTATGTTGTACACCTTTGCTCTTTAATGGTATAATCCGATTTGCTCAGTGTTAATTTTGCCCTTCACACGTATTTCTATATATGGTATGTTTTGTACTAATATTTGCTGCCGTGATAAGTTTGCCATCATCAACAGAGGGCATACAAATTTGAACGTTAAACTGCAGTGAGAATTTCCTGGTACACAGTACATTAATGATACCAGTTCACCCTACCAAGCTTCAAGGGGAAAAAATTAGAAAATTAGAAAATATTTGTCCAGCCAAGGTTGTATCTACAGACAGATGGATGGCCAAGATTGTATCTACAGACAAATGGATGGCAAAGATTGTATCTACAGACAAATGGATGGCCAAGGTTGTATCTACAGACAGATGGATGGCCAAGATTGTATCTACAAACAAATGGATGGCCAAGATTGTATCTACAGACAGATGGATGGCCAAGGTTGTATCTACAGACAGATGGATGGCCAAGATTGTATATACAGACAGATGGATGGCCAAGGTTGTATCTACAGACAGATGGATGGCCAAGATTGTATCTACAGACAGATGGATGGCCAAGATTGTATCTACAGACAAATGGATGGCCAAGATTGTATCTACAGACAAATGGATGGCCAAGATTGTATCTACAGACAGATGGATGGCCAAGATTGTATCTACAGACAGATGGATGGCAAAGATTGTATATACAGACAAATGGATGGCCAAGATTGTATCTACAGACAAATGGATGGCAAAGATTGTATCTACAGACAGATGGATGGCCAAGATTGTATCTACAGACAGATGTACAGACAATATTGCATCTACAGACAGATGGACATACAGGACTGAACTACAGACAGATAGACAGACAATATTGCATCTACAGACAGATAGACATACAGGACTGAACTACAGACAGTTGGATGGACAAGATTGTATCTACAGACAGATGGACGGCCAAGACTGTATCTACAGACAGATGGACAGACAATATTGCATCTACAGACAGATGGACATACAGGACTGAACTACAGACAGTTGGATGGACAAGACTGTATCTACAGACAGATGGACGGCCAAGACTGTATCTACAGACAGATGGACAGACAATATTGCATCTACAGACAGAT